>JALPMN010000507.1:0-10652 GCA_024243835.1 Enteropsectra breve | reverse complement strand
TCTCCCAGCATATTCACCAGAGCTTAATCCCATCGAAAACGTCTTTAGCATGGTGAAAGCAAAATTGCATCAGATTAGACCAAGGGCAAGTACAATACCAGAATTGATGCATAATATTGAGGGGATTATTCTTCGGGTAGGTGATTTTGTAGAATACTATCGGCACTTCTGGGAAATAATCAATTCTGTCCTTAATCGTGAAATTTAACTTAATTAAATTAAAATGTTAATAAACCTTTTTTTAAAGCTTTATTTTTGCAAACTTGAGCTTTAATTATGAAATTAAAATTTTTATTTATGAAATCGTGGGCTTTATTTGTGAAATCCTGAGCTTTATTTATGAAATCCTGAGCTTTATTTGTGAAATCTTGGGCTTTATTTATGAAATCCCCTGTAAATGGATCCTACATAAAATAAGAGACACTCAGTGCCGTTAAATAAATATTATTTCTATCAATTGCGATAGGCATTTTTATTTGTTTCAATGGCATAAGTTTTTGCGATTCTAATGCGACCTTGGGCCATCGGCTAACTTTTGCGCTGTTTGACATAAAAGGAAATAGTTTTTAATTAGATGTTTTTTGCTGATTTTTAATTGTGTAAAACTTAAAAATTGAATGGATTTTTTATTTGTGCATTTTACAAAACAAAATAATCTAAACAACCTCTTGAGGATAGTAAGTATTATGGCTGTGTTAGTTATCGTTTAATGTACCTACTCTTATTCGTCTTTGCAAAAAAAATTTTAATTTGATCAAAAGTATAAATATTTTTTCCTCCTAGAACCCTTATGATGTTAGCTATTAACATATTACTGAGCATAAGTCCTATATTAGGTATACCTGATACCGAGGAGAGACATTTTCTAAAGCAAACGTATTTTGAGAACAGTAACAGTAGTAACAAGTTAGGAGAAGTCGATACTAAATGTACAATTTGTTGCAGTGATCTTCGAGAAAATTCAAGCAATATCGAGCTTCCGGACAAAATCAATAGATCTAAAAAGGACATCGTTGAACTAAGATCATTTAAAGATTTGAATCCCGAGTGGATGTGCTGCACACAGTGCAACTGGGTTGGCCATACCAAGTGCTGCTTTAAGCGAATTGTTGGTGGTCATAAATGCATGAAGTGTTGGTATCCCTATCATTGTAACATTCGACATATTTTACTCTTTGAGATACTGATGATCTTCTTATCTAGAAAATCAAAGGCTAACTTTTTTGAGTTCCTTAAAAACATTTCTCCAGAGCTAGAATCAGTCTCCATATTCGATATCATTTTGTATAGTGCAAAAATGAAGTATCTTGTAGATCATCCAGAAGTTTCCAGACGCTTGATTTCGTATCTAAGTGAAAATAAACTCATTGATGGTTCTGAAGTGCGGACGCTTTCAGTAGCATTTATTGAAGCTCGATATTCTGAGCCAATTCTCGAACCTTTGATAGACGGTGATAGTATTAAGTGCAAACGGATAGTTCATTTAGCTAATTTTATAAAGTATCTTTCAAGTACTAGTCACGAAATTGACTTTTTCGAACTGCTCCTATTTTACGGTATTCTGGATGTGGAGGATACAAAACTAAAGCTCTTGTATATTGAAGAAATGCTTGACCGATTTATATGCGGGAACTTCCCACTTGAAACGTTGGATGATTATATTGAGTGTATCACAGGTAGAAAAGATTGCCGGGATTTTATATGGCCAATGGAAGATGCATTATTTTATGTAGATGAAGACGTGGCGATAAAGTATTTTGTTTCAACATGGAGATTCTATCTGACAGGATTTCTGTTGAATAAATTTTCAGATAGGGAACCTGTCCTGAAAGAAATACTTAAAGCCATCTTGCATCGAAAAATGCCTATTGGTGATGACATTTCTCCATTAGAAATTATAGAAGCGGTGCTTGAAAAAAAGTTACAGCTAAGTGAAGAAGAGACTCTAGAGGTCATTGTTTGGTTTGAAAAAAAGAGCAATGCTATTGAGACAGAAATAAAGAGGAAAGATATGTGCTTCTTCGAGCCTTATCTCAAAAAATTTAACGCTGATTTTTATAATAAGGTGGTAAATACATTTAAGGAATGCAGAAATAAAAACTTTGTTGCTTTTGTTCTGTATGCAATGCCTGAAGAGTTTTTTGACTCTAAGCGAATATATGACATTATGAAAATTTTGAAACCAATAGGTGATTCTATGTTAGAA
Organism: Enteropsectra breve; assembly: GCA_024243835.1. Lineage (NCBI taxonomy): Eukaryota > Fungi > Microsporidia > Enteropsectra > Enteropsectra breve. The sequence goes on along the minus strand of JALPMN010000507.1, from coordinate 8,446 downwards.
AGGTATTTAATAGATATTCTGGTTGAAATGAAGCATCTGGTTGCAGCAACTGAATTCCCTGGAGGTGCTATAGTCTACGTTATAGCACAGGGTGCCGAAAGAGTTGATTTACTGCAACCCGAAAACGCTCAGACCGAAAGCCCTAACTAATAAACCCATTTATGATATTTTGTAAGCTTTTATTGAATTAATATTGGTATGTTATTTTTGTATTCACTGCATTAGCAATGCTTTCTACTAAAAGTTTTTCAGTTCTAAGCAATTACAATTTTAAAATTGCCGCTCATTTTCATTCTTAAAAAATCTAGTTTATTAATTGCCACAATAAACTTTTGGGGACACACCCCTAGAATACGCAGTGAACTTTTGTCCTTTCGCCCCTTTTATGCATGTTTTGGCCAGCATTCATATGAAGATGCTCCACATAGAGATAAAGAAATCATCAGCAATAAAAGAATGATGCATGGCTGTTCGAAAATAAGTTTCTTGACTTTATCACAAAAACTAATTAAAATTTTAAATATTTTTGTAACCAAATATTTTATTCAGACTTGTGGAGAAGCTTCTCTTCCTCAACTAAAAATGAAGATACAATCTTTTTAGAAACACATTTGCCGCAGTGTGTGGTACCGTATGGTCTTGTTACTCTTCTGCTGGAGAGTGTGAGTCTAGAAAAAGCAGCTGGTCTGAGAGAAGCGATACTGAGCATAAGCTTGTTGCAGCCGTGGCATCTATGCTTTTTGGCCTTTTTGGCAACCTTGATGTTTTTTACCTTTCCGGATGGTGTTACTGTGCGCACTCTCTGGTTGCTTGCCGTTTTATAGGTGTTTCCTCTATGTATAAGAACTGGTTGCATTGAAGGGCTTAAAAATTTTTTTCAAAATTTTAGAATAAAAATTCAGCTACAGTCAAACAATCAAAGGAGGATTTAAGAAAGGAGTTATTTAACTTAGCGTGGTTCATTTTGTTATAGAAGAAATTAAGCTAAAAAGGCAATAAACTCACAATATCTATTATATGCGCGAATTTTTCCAGAATAACTTTGGTGAAGAATCCTCCTCTATCTCAGACATAGTATTGGGGCACATTATATTTGGCATAGCACTTCTTATAAGAGTATTATCATTATGATTGTCTTCTACTGAGCCTAATTCAATCTCACACAACTTGTTAAAATAAAGTGCTTGTTAGTGCAATAGCAACTCTTTTATAAAAATGGAATTAGCAGTAGTCATAAATATTTCATTTTGTAGAATTAATCATTTTCATAAAACAAACCTTTAAGTAGCAGTTGATGAAAGCTTAGTACCAATTCCTCCAAAGGATTAAAATTACAAAAATACACAACATAAAATCCTATAATAAAAATATCAGAGAAGATACAGGATATACAATAGAATCCATAACTAATTTCTAATCAATGAATATCATTTATTGACATTTAAACGTCAAATATTAAAAACATCTTATAAGAAAATGATAGTAACTTTATAACTCTAACAACCAAATACTAATAAAATATCCAGAATATTACTCTTTGAAAGTTTATTATTTCTAACACCAAAGAACTAAACCCAAAAGATTTATTGTAAACTTTCACATAATAATAAAAATAGCAAAAAATTACTTTAAATAAAAACTATTTAATTACTCGTCATCAAATACAATCTTGTTAGATTTCTTTGCTCCGTCATCTGTCTTAATTCTTTTGGAATTTCTATCATTTTCATTTCTGTTTCTGTAGCCACCGTTATTGTCATTTCTGTCGCTCCTGTCGTTTCGGTCATTTCTGTTTCTAAAGCCACCGTTGCTTTCGTTCTTTCTTCCGTACAGACGGTCAGATCCACGGCGCTCGTTGCGCTCCTCGTTCTTGTTTCCAAGATTCATAAAAAGTGGTCTGCCCTGGAACTTGAGCTTCATGTCTGCGACCTTGTTGGCAAGCTCCTCATCGTTGTACTCCACAAAGCAGAAGCCTCTGTTGCGGCCCTCGTTCTCAGTGTCAATTGGAAGAGAAAGATTGTAGACCTTTCCAAACTTGTTGAAAAACTCAAGAAGCTCCTCACGCTTGACAGTGAAGCTGAGATTCTTCACGAAAACTGTGTAGATCTTGTAGTTCGTCTTTGGCTTGGCCTGGTCAACCAGAACCTTACGGCCAAGGAACATCGTGTCATTGAGCTTCAGACCCTTCTGGGCATCCATCAGCTTCTTAAACGCAACATAAACAAATCCCTTGTTTCTTCTGCCGTCGTGTGTCAGTGGCATGTAAATCCTTGTGACTTCACCGATCTTCTCCATCTGCTCTCTGATGTCAGACTCGCGGTTGTCGTAGTCAAGTCCCTTGATGAAAATTGTTCTTCTGGTCTCCTCATCAAGATCTTCCTCCTCAGCATCGCCGCTTCCGGTGACTTCCTCGATGTCATCGAGATTTTCTGAATTTACTGCCTCCTCAGAGCTAGTCTCTTCCTCAGACTCAGTCTCGGTGACTTCCAGTTCCTCCACTGCGTCCATAATCTCGGTCTTCTCCTGCTCGTTGAGCTCAGATTCTGTGCTGCTGTGTTCAATGTTGTTAGATAATTCTTCGGATCTGCTTGACATTCTAACGGGTTGAATAATTTTTTTTAAAAATTTTTATTTTTGGAAATAAAATATTTTTACTGTCTTGAGAAATTCATATTGAACACTTGTTAAATGTTTAAAGATATATGTAAGCTAGGCTATTTGAATTAAATTATACAATCTTTATATATTGAAAGTATTAAAGCTATAGTAAATAGATTTACATTTTGTTTTGTCATTACCATGCCACAAGTGTAAAATTGTAATTTCTAATAGTGTTACAACATCTTAGACATAATTAAATAGCTGTATTGGTTAGATGATGCATCGCTATTGAAATGTACAAGAAACTCTCTTCTTTATGAGCTGGGCCATAAAGATTTTTATTTGGTTAATTTTTCAGCTCTTCTGATGGAAGAAGGAAGCAAAGTAATACAAAAGTACAAAGACAACATAAAGAGAATTATTGAAAAATATGAGAAAATAGACGATACGCATGATGACATTGTTGATATAATGAACTATGAAGAGCCCACCGACTCTTTCTTGGCTGAGGTCAGCTTTATTAAAAAAGGAATTGAGAGGGACAGTGCATCACTCGGATGTGCTAGTTTTATGGAGATATATGAGTCTCTTTTTAACATTATGGATTTTGAAGATATCGCTAGATGCATGGGTGTTAAGTAGTGAACGATAAGTGTTTTAAAGCTGTATGATCTGTGCTCCTCTAAATTAAAGAAATTGAAGTATATATTTTTCTATTAAAATTTCTTATTGGGAGGAAGAAGCTTTATTTTTAATGTAGAAATGCTTATGAGTAAGACTTGCTTCATGCCGCTGTGGCTAAGTTTATTTTAATAAATCTCCCTGCCGGTGAAACTAAATACAGTTCTTTATTCTTCTACATGTTAGAGAACAAAGATAGTGTTGGAAGAAACTTCAATATAACTTCTTCCACAACTAATGCTACACATTACATGTGGGCATCTTGCATCTAATTTGTCAAACTAAAAGTTCTTTTTAATCTTTTTTAATAATTATTTTCTACACAAGTTTCCCATGCAGAATAAAGCGTACGGATCGCCATTTTTCAAAATCAGAGAGCTTTATGGCCCGCTGCATATCGCTCCAGAACTGAAGGCAGACAATGCGCTTTACACCTACAATCAGCTTATGAAGCACGAGGGCGACATTGACTTCCTGTTTGTCTTTGACACTGAGGAGGCGTATGTACCCAGCCTAGTGGCCTTCTGCATGCATTTCAAAATTGCGCTCTTTAAAGTTGCAAAAGAGGATCAAATTGAAATTATCGGCCGCTTTTCATACGCAAAACTGCTTGGGGTGCCAAAGGAGAGTGCGCTCTCTAAATACATAAAATCCAGAATAGAGAAAATAAAAATAGATGAGATTGGTCAAAAGATACTTGATATTTCAATTGGTAAAGAATAGATGCATGTAGAGTCTCCCGTAATATACTATTTTGAGACTAAATATTGTCAAAGTTTATATTATCCTTAATCAATAAAATCGTTTTTCTTCTTCTTTATTCGTATAAGCTTTATATAATTAAAAGCTGGTGTATAAGCTTTATATTACTAAAAGCTGGTGAATAAGCTTTATATAACTAAAAGCTGGTGATGCTAGACGGTAAATATCTACTTGAAATATATATTTGCATAAATGCTAAAATATAATGTTATTCAAAAGTTACATGTAAATTTTATTTATCATAAGGTGACAGAGAATAATCCATTTAATCGATAATTGTTATTCATTACAGCACACTTGCTGTTCTTCCGGGCTAAGGAAGTGAAAATTGCTCTCGTTAATAAACCCAAGCCCCCTTCTTCGGCAGATTGCTGAAACAAAGTGTGACGCTTCTGCTGAATCTATTTTTATCAGCGAATCAAACTGGCTCTGGGAAAGCACCATCGACAAGATTGATGGACGCGTCTCAGTTATTTTTATGAAAAGCTGGAGCAATGAGCACAGATGGGACGATATGAATGCCTGTATAACTGAAGGAATCTGCTTGTCATGCGCAACTAGCCACTCACTCGGAACATTTGTGAGAATGTAGCATTTTCGCTCGATGTATCCGGGTATTTCGAAGCACCTGAGCAAAAAGACATCAAACACCTCTTTTTTGCAGGCGAAAATGGAGAAAAGTTCCACAAAGTTTCGCTCCTTCCCCATAGGAATTGCCTTCAGCCCTTCTTTTATTTGCTCTGCATCCAACGAGTAAAAATCATCAAAAAAATAGTCCCTAAAAAAGCGTATTTTCTCAATCTCATGCTCGTCTGCCATATTTTTCAGATCGATGCTGTTTTTAAGCGCATGCCTGGCATCAATTTTGCTATCAATAAAAACTGGCGTGTTGCTGCAGCTCGGCTGCGACGGTGGCCTCTTTGCCTCATTCTGCTCCTTGAAGTATTTTTCGCTTTCAATATTCGCCTGCCGCAGACGATACTCATTTTCGTACATCTTTAGTCGCCTCTTCAGCTTCTCTTCCTCCTCTATGCGTCTTTTCTGTGTGTCCGACTGCAGCTGCCGCAGCCCGACATTTTCACCCTCGGCTGTCTTGAGCTTGTTCTGTGTGAGTGACAGCTGTGCTTTGATCTGTACCAACTCCTTGAAAAGCATTTTTTTCTCTTCATCTTCTTTCATGTCTTGGCCAATTGAAGGACCCATTGAATGTGCCAATTTTCTAGACAAGATTTATGGAAGAACATCAAATAAGTTAGATGTATATTTTTTGATAAATAAAAACCCATGTTTACCTCAAAAACATGCTTAAAATATGACATGTATTTTAATAGTGCTAAAATTTAAATCTAAATTACTTTTTGTTGTCTATTATTAATAAATTTTTACTCATGGATATTAAAGATTCATACTATTTGACACAAATAAGCAATTAAATTTTAGCAATAATAAAATACATGTCATATTTTAATCACATCGGCGCAGGATTGTAAATATCGCCTTGGCCTCAATATCCTTTTTAATTTCAGCCCATGAATATGAAATGGCTCCACTGTCATTTCTGTAGTATTTTCCTTCCTTGTACACATAGACATTATATCTGGTCTTAGCAATTGAATTCTCAGTTTCGCAAATAATGCTGTCCACGGCATATTGTAGTGGCTTTTTGCTATTAGTGCTTATTTTATAAGTCTCTTCAAATATAAGATGATTATGGACAGTTTCTTCAGAACCATCTGATACGCTTCCGTCATCGATGAATGAACCATTTTTCTTTCCTTTTATATTCTGAATGAAAATTGGAAGGTATCTGGCCATATGTTTTTGATTTTCATCATCCCATTGTGTTTCCTTTGTAGGATGAATACTGAAATACTTATTAAGCTCATTTTCAAAGCAAACAGGGTCACTGTAGCTATCGTACTTTTCAATTGTGTGGTAAAATAAGTCTGGATGTTTATTAGGTCCCTCACCAGTACAGTGAAGATTGAATAGTTCGCTGATAAAAGTACCGAAATTTTCATTTTCTTTGGCCATCTCTATGAGAATATCGTTGAAAATAGCCTGAACAGGAGATTTTAAATGAGTGGTATAAAAGTCGTTTAAAAGCCATTTCGTAATTTCCGCCACCTGTTTTGTAACTACTTTGGACGAAGTATATTTGTAAAACTGCTCAAAGGACTTGAGAACCAGTCCCATTTGCTGTATTTTTAAGTTCTTCTCATTGGAATCAAATGTATAACTCTCCAGTAGCTCAGGCATTGTTCCAGCAATGACTTGCAACACAGTCATAACGCTGCTTGTTCCTTCTAGGTACTCGATTTTTTTAATGAAATTTATAGGCCTTTCAGGATCAGGTATTTCTGTTGTTGAAGCTTGAATAACTGGCGCGGATAATCTTAGCCGTGTCATGACCGGCTCTTCCGTTGTGCCAAATAATTTATCAACGTTCAAATAAGTCCTCAAAACCAGATCCTGCATGTCCTGCGTCATCAATACCACATCTCTTACAGCCGATATTTTAGTCTCTTGCTCTTTCATGCCCTGGCAGTTCAAGCCACAGCCCGTTTTCAACATCTCGATCTTAACACTTGGAGTTGATGGCAGCTGGAAGCGTACTTTCTTTTTTTTGGTAAACATGGGCAGAGACAGTATCAGGTCTTTAAATGAACTCACGTGCATAGAGTGTGTTTTATAAGTTTATTTATACTTTTAAAATCTGATTTAAAATTAAAACATAAATAAATAAAGTCCTGTAAAGGTATACATAAAAACAAAAGCACATGCACTATTTTGTATCCAATAAAATATTGATCCAGTGCATATTTATCTTAAATAGTTCTGTTTCTGCACATAGTTAGCTACGTTTTTAGGCATTCTTAATTTATTATGTACTATGTGTTTTATGACAGGCATTATTAAAAAACTTAGTTTAATCATGTTTCATAATTAACTTTTGGGGCTTCACCCTGGCACACTATTTCTAGCTTTGCTCTACGTGGGCTCTTTATTTTCATGTGTTTTATGACAGGCATTATAAACTTGTCTAAAATAATTAAAATTACATTAATGAATTACGATATGTATATGCAGAACGTTCAACTTTACTGATGCATCCATACATTATTCTAACATATTTATATCGTTGTATTGGTTGTCTTTCCAAGAAAGGAAGCTTATTTTACAATGCTATCAGACACAGTTCATTTCACTTAATCAATGACCCATTTACTACACAGTGTTCTTAAAACATCAAGTTTAACAATGAAATACCTATTTTATGAATAATCCTTCTGTTATTAACACATTCTAATCTTAAAACTTATATTTTAATACTTAAATACCTATTTTATGAATAATAATAAGCAATAAAGACTATAATATTTTAATTTATAAATCCTTACACCTCTACTAACACCATCTTCCTCGTTATACAGTACTCCTCGAAGTTCTTGATGATCTTGACCTTAATTTTATCAAATAGTTTGTATTCCCCATCACTCTCAACATACTCCTCCAGCCCATACTCCTGGATAAACACATGGTATCCATTTCTCTCTTTCCTCACAACAACGCCATCCAGATCCTTCTCCACAATATTCAGATACAGAAACATCTCAGAAATCATCCACCCGATATTTCTGGCATTTCTGTTGCTGAAGTTCATCTGGCTGGTTGTCTTTGTTGTTGCAACCTCTGAAAGCCCATCGATGCTCTCGTAGTCTCCCTCAATGATGTACGAGAGAGTGCGATGCACAATAATGTCTGGGTATCTTCTGATAGGCGATGTAAAGTGCGTATAAACAGGGGTAGCCAGTCCGTAGTGGAAGTAGTCGGCTGAGTCTCCACTCACGAAGTAAATGGCCTGCTGCAACGAGCGTGTTATCATTCTCTTCACGACTGCCTTTCTCTCGTCATCGAGCAGTTCCAGCGACTTGTTTATTGTGTGGCTTGATGTGCTGTCTATTCCTGGGACATCAATGGCAGATGGCAGTGGATGCTTTCTGAGCAGTGCATAGTCAGGCACATGCTTCAAAATGTACTCAGCCACGGTGATGTTTGCAAGCAGCATGAACTCCTCCACCAGGTAGTGTGTTGGAATTGAGTCCTTGATGCGTATTTTCTTATCTCTGTCGATGTATATCTCGTTTGCACTCAGGGCCAGAGCACCCTTTTCCGCGATTCTTCTGCGCAGGAACTGGGCGACATCCATGAGAATATCGAGATTGAGTTTTTTGTATTCATCAATACTATTATTATAATCATTTTTTATATTATTGGAATTATTATTCATATTACTACTGGAATTATTATTCATATTACTACTGGAATTATTATTCATATTACTACTGGAATTATTATTCATATTACTACTGGAATTATTATTCATATTACTACTGGAATT
>JALPMN010000500.1:0-12918 GCA_024243835.1 Enteropsectra breve | reverse complement strand
GCCTTTATACTTTCCTTTAGTATGACAAGCATCTAAAGCTAGTATTGGCAATGCATATTGAAAAGAATTGCGGCTAAAAGCAGGGATGAAAGCACAATACTCGAATTCAACTGCTCCAGATTCAAGTGATCTTACTTGATAGTCTACTCTTGTATTATTTTGAATTTCAACCATTTTGTTTAACCATTGTTCTATAAGCGAGTATGATCGCATTTCATCTTGTTGTTTTTCTTTTCGTAAATGCCTTAGCCCAGCATAAGCTCCGTGGTAGTTGGTAGTTAAGCCATTTGCGGTTTGCATGTGTGCAATGCAATCTCGTGGCTTTACTCCACTAATTGTATTTTCAACAGAGCGCATACGCTCCGCTATAAGCTTACTTTTGATAATAAGCTTTTGAAGCGTACAACTGTGCCTATCGAATAATGTAACAACATATTCGTTTTGCTTGTTTTTTCTCGCTTCAAAACGAAAATTGCAGTTATCATCTGTACAAGTCATTAAAAACATCCATTTATTACTTTGCCGTACTCGCCCGGCCTTCTGTAGTCTTGCATTGTATTCATATATGTACGATCTAATAGATACTCTATCTTTAAATACTAGTGGAGAATCAGTATCAGGATCAAACGAACTCATGGGGATTGATAAAAAACTGTATTGTAAAATTTTTACCTATACTAAATGTTTTAAATATAAAATATGGTTTTATATATTTTGATAGTATTCTTTCTAATAATCTATATTTTTACTACCGTGTTTCGCATAATAGAAGCCCGGGAGGGCTTCTATTAGATTTTTTGTTGGATGATTGAAAATACAAGCCCGGGCTTTAATTATGCGAAACACGGTTGTCAATTTTAAGTTAATGATATAAGATCTTTAAGTTAGCATTAATGAGCTAAGCATGATATTATATGAATGTCGTGCTTATATTTAAAGGCTAGATGCTCTGCCTGTATTTTTGGCAGGGGGGACACATTGACGCATGACATTTATTGTTTCTGGTAATTCACTTATCGTTATCTTTTCCTTATGCTCGTCAGAGTTTTGAATTTTCCTTTTCTTTGAGCTTTATTCTCTTCTGTGCTATGTTCTTTTTCAAGCATTCTTTCTGTCGCTATTTCTCTTCTGAATTTTAGTATTTTTTCATCAGTACGCTGTTGGCTAACCTATTCATACTTTGACTCTCACTTTCTTGCGATATATCTGCTATTATCGAACTACCCTCCCTCGAAATGTTTTTACTCTTATGGCATTCTGCTTCTTTTTCTGTAACATTCGAAATTTCTCTCTCCTCTTTCTTTTGTTCACTTATCATAGCAGAATAAATACTTAACAATTAAAAGTATTTAGAACAAGACACTCTTGTTCCTCTACTAACATTCCCCCTTCCTTAACTGTTTCCCACTCATACGAATCTGAACCCTTCATTCTCTTGACATCTCTCATATTTACCTTAAATATTTTTCCATTTAAATTTTCAATCTTAAGTCCCCCTCTTCGGTAGCATTTGAAAATACGGAAAGGTCCACTCCAATTACAGTCGAGTTTGTCCACTTTTTCAAACGGCTGTAATCTTCTCATAACAATCTCTCCCACAGCATGTGTCTCGACAATAAAAGAATCCTCCTTCATTCCCGGTGCTATCTCCTTGTACCTGCTTAATCGCGCAGAACTGCAAAAATTCATTCTTCTTTCTCGCAACCGGTCCAGTATTTCAAAATCAGTATTTATCACTTCTCCTTTTCTATCAATCTCTTCCTCGGTCAGGTATAGTCTTCTTCCATATAGGAATTCAAAGGGACTTGGAATGAGACGGAAAATTGGTGATATGCGGTAGCTATAGAGTGCTAACGGTAAATATTCGTCCCACTGCTTGCACAGTCCGTTCCAAAAGTTTAAGACACCCTGTATTTTGCGGTTTTGGTGCGATTGAAGACACCATTGCAGATGGCAAGCCAAAGGTCCTCCCACAAATAAACATTAAACATATTTTTATTTTTTTTTGTCGAAGTCTAAATAAAGTCATACGTTAAAAAATGCTTTTTGGGGGTTTCCATAGTTTACTACAGGGGTGAAAAATAAAGTAAGAAAGCTTTAATATTTAGAATTGGTACTGTTTTCGATCAAAACTTCAAATATTCTATTTTCATTGACAAGGACAATGTCTCAAATATCTCTTTTTTAAGCTCTCCCCATACCATTCTTACTTTTTGCTTTAATTCATCTTCATCATCAAATTGTTTATCATTCGCATATACTCGCTGTACTATAATTCCTAACAATTTTTCGATTGGATTTAAATCAGGGGAATAAGCAGGTCATTCCATGCGCTTGATTCCGCATTCATCCAACCATCCGTTTGTAGACCATGAAACATGTGGTCTAGCGTTATCTTGCTGAAATAGTGTGTCTGGATGCTCTAGCATTGCAACCAAGATAGTAGATGTTCTGCTAGCACACTTTGATACTTCTTGCTGTTTATCCCACCATCTATGAAGACCAGAGCTGAATGGCCAAAATAATCAAAACAGGCCTAAACCATTATGCTTCCTCAACCGAATACCCTATGCGATAAAAATGGTGAAGGGGTATCTCACCCAGCCCAGTAATAGGAGTAGCCGTCTGGACCTTCGAGATTAAACCTTTTTTCATCCGAAAAAATGACATGCTTCCATTTTTCGCTAAGGTCCATATACCTTTTTGCGAAGTCAACTTGGCTAGCCTTATGGAGATCGGTCAAAATTGGCATCTTTTGCCATTTAAGGCCCCCTTCTTTCTTTATTCTTCTTAGAATTGTGTTTTTTGGTACGCTTAGATTAAAGTTTGCCTTAATATTATTGGCCGTTACACTTTTACCTTTCGCAAATTTGCTAATTGCTTTCCTAGGAGAAAGCAGACGTGGATGCCCAGACCTCGGCGTCTTTCCATTTGCATCACCTTTTTTGAGAAATTGAGCGASAACAGCCCGCGACCTACCRATTTTCTTGGCAACTTGTRAAATTGACGCRTTTCTACATATAAGAGCCTGAATTTGGCCTTKCTTATAYTCATTTAGAGWTTTCCCTTTTCCCATATAAAGGATGTAATTTTTTTCAATGATGTGCATTATTTGGCGGGAAAATATGATTTTTTACCTTATTTTTCACCCCTGTAGTAAACTATGGAAACCCCCAAAAGGCATTTTTAACGTATGACTTTATTTAGACTTCGACAAAAAAAAATAAAAATATGTTTAATGTTTATTTGTGGGAGGACCTTTGGCTTGTCATCTGCAATGGTGTCTTCAATCGCACCAAAACCGCAAAATACAGGGTGTCTTAAACTATTGGAACGGACTGTATAAAACTGTAATTTTTACCGCCAAAAACGACTAGTAATTTACAGCCGATGGATGCCGGTATAATAGCGAATTTTAAATTAGACTATCAACGTTCCCTTGTTATGGAGCTAGTTAGATGCACTGATTTGAAAGAAACATTTTCTGTTAGTGTTTTTGATGCTATTCATAAGATAAAAGATGCATGGACTAAAGTTACGATGGAAACTATTTTTAATTGCTTTAAGCATGCTTTTCTCAAAACCACCATCAGAAAATAATTCTGTGGTTGATAATAACTTCGAATTGTTCGAAGATAGCCCAGTTGAGCTTTTTGGTTTATTTTCTTCGAGGAGCGATTTTGAAAATTACATACAGATTGATAATGAGCTCGAGACAGTGCCAGGAGAAGATTTAACGGCTGAAAATGATGTCAATATTAAAATTAATAGCAAATATTATCTGTTGAAAATGCTATTAGTATTGATGAAGCCCTCCCAGGATTGAAGATACTCAAAGGTTTTTATTAATGAGAAAATATTGATAGCATTGAATGTAGCATGCTACTAAATATTGAGCAAGATCTATATGGGCGTTATTGCAAAAAGAGAGCAAAGCAAATGGCCTTATGCAACTAATTTAGTAAAAGATAATTATTTAAAAAAATTCGCTTAAACAGAACACAAATCGTCGGTCCCAATTTTGTTCTGTTTAAGCGAACTTTACTGTACATACAGAAAATCACATAAAACCCGTTTTTACAAAAATGTTTTTGTTGTAGCCATTTACATAAAACATATGTATTTAATTATAAAGTTATATCAATACAATATCCCCACCTAAAAGGCCTTTTTATGTTTGTGGCATATTACTGTGTTTGTCTTTTTTTCTGCAATCTTTTGTCACATGTCCTTTTGTGGCTCTTCTAATCGTTTCGCTTTTTCCATTAAGTCTGTAACAAAATTTGCGGTAGATATTTTATCGATCATTAGAAGGCTACCGGGCCATGCGAGCTTTACAATCATTTCTAAAATTAGCTTTTCTTCCTATAGTATTTCTGCTAGATCTCTTTCTATTATTTTAATAAACTCTAAACAGTTCTCGGAAGGTAATCGCTGCTTGCAGCATACTGTGCAATGCTTTGTATTCTTTCTTCGCCATTTTTTCCGTCATCTCCTGCATTTATTTTCTATGAGCCTGTCCACCACGTCTAAATTTGCATTGTAATAGACAAGATCGTGGAAAAAATCGATACTTGCAAATATTTAGCAAATTTTACCCTTTTTTGAAAATGAAAAGAATGAAATTTAAAAAAGAATGTTTAATAATGCTTTGAAACTCTGCTCCTTTTCATTGAATATGAGCATTATTCTGACAAGATACATATCAATATATTTAACTGTTCTTCCTTTAGCTGGAATATGCATCTTAGTTCCGGCCCAGTATCCCTCAATTGTATTAGTATGCTCTCCAGTAATTCGATCTTTGTAATTCTCTGAATGATTAACAGTCAGATGCTCATTAAACCACTTATAAAGCCCTTTGTAAGCTTTCTAACAGTCACTCGCTATACTTGAATCAGAATCAATAAAGATCAGTGGTATTTTATGCAGCATTAGTTTATCTCGTTTCTTTACTCGTAACATTAAAATACGGCCATTTTCTTTGCACTCGACAAACCCAAGAGCCCATACACCATCTACCTGCTGGCCTTTATTGTACTTTCTTTTCCCAAACTTTAGTTCATCCACCTCGATTTTTATTCCTACTCCACCAAGCTATTTAAATTGCTTATAATAGCGCGGAACTAGGTGTTTTTTCACTTTTTTCATTAACTCTCTATAATTACTGGGATGAAGACCTAAATCAAAACAGGTGAAATCTCTGGAGGCTTTTGCTAACTATTGTTCAAGTACTCGCAGCATTTTTATTTTAGTCATTTTAGTGGCAAAAAAGATTGTATTTTCCCAAATGCTATACCTCCTACCACATCCTTTAAACGTGCAACTCACTCTATCACCATTGTTTCCACAAGGTCTATGATTAGATTGGCAATATTTACAAAATTTAGTTCGTTTTTCATTTGCTCATTGATAAACCTATTCAAGTCTTCATCTGTTGCTTTTTTAAAATGCATTTCAAGGGTAAAAATTTTTAAGTTTTTTGCTAGATTCGATTTTTGCCTAAAATCACGCCTTCCTCCTTTTCTTATGACTCTTTCAACCCTTCCATTCCCTTGCTATTTTATCTTGTAATGTTATTTGATGATGAATATTTTACTTATGCAATAATTTTTAAAATTGGTGGATTCAAATTCCAGTCCTGGGTCTGTAATGATTTTGCTGGGATGCCCCATTTCATCCAATATTTCTATTACTAATCTTGTCACTGTTTCTGAGTTTTTTGCTTCTGCATACTTGCTAATGGAATCGCGTCATATAGTCCACTATAACTATAATATAATGTCCGTGAGTGATGTTTAATATATCGATTCCAACTGTTTTAAGTGGCTGTAATGATTCTACATATTCTGAGCCCCCTTGGGATTTCTGCATATTTCTTTTACAGAGGATTTCTTTAATAAAGATTTAAATTTCATAAATAAATATTTAGACTTCACTAATAAATATTTGAATTTCACAAATAAATTGTTGTAATATTCTAAAATTTTTTACAATATATTACCCATGGATCACCAGGCTGATCTCGACCATAGTAGTTATCATACTACTACAAATAAAGACTTTTCAAACATAAATATTTAAATTTCAAGAATAAATATTGCCAATTAAAAAAAGAATATTCATTAAATAAGGCTAAAGGTCTTTAAAATTTGATATGGAGATATAGCCTATAAACTTATTTCTATTCCTTTAATCTTAGACTGAATAAAATCCACCGTTGTGATTTAATAATTGTTAGCTTGAACCATAGAAATATTTGAGGTATTCAGAGCAAAAAGAACTTTATTTCTACTTCCCGCATGCAGCCGAACTCAAATCCAAGAAAGCCGCCCAAAAAATTGATGCATCTGTTTTCGAGCAAATTAAACACGTTTATAAATCCAAGAACAAGCAAGAGCTTGTTGAGATCACAGGAGTGGGTTATAGTGCAATAACAAATTGCATTCGTAAAATAGAAACCTGTGAGACTGAAGAGGCAACTATTAGACTGCTATTCAAAAATCCTGGCGCAAAGCTAAGAGGTAAGCATGCCTTATACGCAGAAATACGAAAAATAGTCG
This sequence comes from Enteropsectra breve, assembly GCA_024243835.1. Lineage (NCBI taxonomy): Eukaryota > Fungi > Microsporidia > Enteropsectra > Enteropsectra breve. The sequence goes on along the minus strand of JALPMN010000500.1, from coordinate 6,355 downwards.
GTAATGATAATTCTTTGGCATAAAAAGGTGTCCAAAAAAGGTTATCATTACCAATCTCATGCCACAGCTCTGCAAAGAATTTAAAGCGATGGGGTTTAAAAAAAGAGATTAAAGAAAAAATCTCAAACATCGTTGGCAACAGCAAGCCAAAATGATAAAAATTAATTCTGTGCCAGAGTATAAGGCGAGAGGCCAAGGCCAATTCTCTTTTTGGATGAATCTGGTTTTAACTTGCATGCTTCCATCAATTACGTATATGCGGAGGCAAACAGAAATCCTGTATTGTATCAGCCAGCTTCGAGAGGAAAAACGTGTCACTTTGTGCTATTATGTCTAGTACTGGTCTGGAGCATCATGAGTTAATCAACGATGCTTATAATACGGATTACTTTGAAGAGTTTTTACAGCAGTGTAGATCAAAAGGACTATTTAATAACAACCCAATCTGCATCATGGATAATGCTATTTTCCATAAAAGTGACAGAATAAAAACATTTTTGCAATCACAAAGTGCTGAGTATATATTTCTTCCAGCTTGCTCTCCTGAATTCACTCCAATAGAGAATGTCTTCAGCATTATTAAAGCATGACTTAATAGAATTAGACCAAGAGCAACAACAATACCAAGGCTTATGGATATTATCGAGTTTATAATATCTACTTTGGGAGAATTTACGGAATACTATAAGCATTTCTTGGAATTAGTTAATACAGTGCTTAACTGTGAAATTTAAAAATTAAATTCTAAAAATTGTTGTTTGTCTTCGTTTCTATTTTTTAAAAGACTTTTAGCCTTATTTAATGAATATTCTTTTTTTAATTGGCAATATTTGTTCTTGAAATTTAAATATTTATTTGTGAAATCAAATTATTTATTTGCGAAATTCAAATTTTTATTAGTGAAATCCCCTGTAAAATGGTGTTTTACTTGTAGCCCGATGCCTGTGCTATTATACTCAAAAATTGTTCTTTTATGGGTATCAACTCACCTAGTTAACCCTGCAAATGACTTTATTAAACGTTACTGTAGTGCTTACCACTACCTGCCAAGTTTAAATTCGTGAGAAGAAAATTTTACTTAAAATTTTTACCCACGAATGGTTGTCTCAGGCAAGTCATTAAATAAACACCATTCATTGATTAACAACTATTTTTATTTTAACCGCGCGAGCCCCCGAGAGCACTGCAGCTACTTTAGGAAACCCGTGAATCAAGTCACCTGCCTTTTGCTTTAGGGGTGCCTAATTCTTATATATTAACGGCAAATGTATAATGAGTCGCAAAGGTCGTCAATCTTTTTATTTTTGACTTCCTTGCCGTTTTCGCAGTGGAGGATTTTTGGACACCCTTCAGCCAAAAATAGGCTTTCAAAAATATCTACATAGTCTTCGCTTGACATTGTGACATTTTGAAACCCCAAACGAATTTGCTATACGAATCACTGATGTTGAAGAGTCATTTATAGTCATCATTCTGTGCTTCGTATTCTCTCATATCATTAGAGTCTGCGATAAAACGGTCCATTGCCTTGTTTTTTATAAGGACATCTTATTTTTTAACTTAGTTATTAATAAAATTTACGAAAATATAATTCGGATTCACAAAAAGATAAAATCGCTTAGGTACTTTCAAAAATATACAATAATTTTCACAAATATGCAATTCATAAACAGGATTTATAATTTTATATAAAAAATGAAATGAAATTATAAAAGTGTAAAAGATCTAGAAATATTTTACGAAAATACACAACATTAGAAAACTTTTAGAAAATGAAAATTTAACTATTATGCAAATATTAAAAATTTTTATAAAAATAAAATATGTAGGAAGAAAGTAAAAATGTCAAAAATAAATAGTTTATAAAGAAAAATTAAAATTATGAAAAATAATTTTGACCTAATGAGATGTAAATGCATTTATTCAATCATTCTGACAATGCAAGATTTTTTGGACACTTACTCTTATTATGCCCTTGTTATGCGCATAAACTGCATGTTTTTTGCATCTACTTAGTTTTTCAGAGTGAGGCCTAATCCTTTGACTAGTGGGATCAGGCAACCCACCCAAATAACGAGCTGCTGTTAGACAATACGTCTCGTGTAAGACAGGGAGGTATGTCCCAAGTGATTAATAATAGAAAAGTTTTATGTGCCGAAGAAGCTTTCTTGGAAATTATTAATCTTAGTTTTTTAATCCTTTGACTACTCCTTGGCCTTCTACATCTTACCTGAGCAAATGCTTCTGTTACAGACTTTGTTTTTAAATGTTCTATGTCATTCATAGAAACGGAGCCATTGTATAATTGCTTAAAGACCCTATTTTTCATTTTATATCAATAAAAAGATCATTATAACTTTCATTTTCAGTTAAAATAGCAAATGCATGGAAGGCCGTATTCTTTAGGGTGCATGCATATGCAAGTACCATCTGTCACATCAACCATCCTTGAAATGAGGGCTTCCGCTGCGCTTTGAACTTTAAATTTGCCTGAATTTGGTATATGAAAATGGTGTAAAAACCGCGATTTTTCCAGAAGTTCTACTATCGGGGATATGGGGAGTTTATTGTTATCGAATGATGCAATTAAAGCAGCATTTTAAAGAGTGATCTATTTATCAATCGGCATATTCCAATCATTATATTAAGGGTGTTGGTTTAAGCAAGGTACATAAAGAAGAATTGATTGATTCTGCAAGGTTTTAAGTTACATGTCCATATCTGGAAACACTAAAATGCACGCGAGTCAGTGCTTGTAAGATATGTTTTGAATATATTCTCCAATTGTAGTGCTTTTACTCTCAGTGATTTGGCTTTTTATGCGATCAAACTCTAGTACACAGTACTTTCTTTTGCAGCTGACCAAATTTGCGGACAGGAGTGACTAATTCTCGATTTAATATTTCTTTCGATGTGTGGTATGCAAAATGAATCAAAAGCACATGGGAGAATAGTATCGACAGCATGCTGAAGACCTTTATCTCTATCACTTATAATTATCAAGTTCTCTAAAGTTTCAAGCGATAAGGCTTCATTGCGAAATTGTATAAATCTAGTCCAGTAAATTAAATTTTTAGCAGGCGAAATTCCAAACCCACTAATAAATCCTTTATTCTCACCAGCTATTGTAGTTGCAATCATTATCATACCCTATATTTGCCTTTTGTATGACAGGCATCAAGAGTCAATATCGGTAACGTATTTTTAAATGCGTTATAAGAAACTACTGGGACTAGAGCACAATATTCAAATACTCTTGCACCCGATGGATAAACTTTTTCAGAATATTCAGCCTTGGTGCCTTTTTGGATAAGCACCATTTGATTCAGCCATGGCTCAAATAGAGTAAAAGATTGCTCATCTGACTGAGCCTTTTCTTTATTTAATAATCGCATTTCTGCATAAGCTCTATGGTAGCTAGCTGTTATCCCGTGAGCAGACTGCATGTATGAAATGCAATCACGCGGAGCTAAATCGCTTACAGTACTGCTCACTGATTTAAAATAATTAGCAAATAATGTGTTTTTAATGCAATTTATTTGCAAGGTACAGTTATGTGCTATGCTTATTTTAACTTCAAACAAACAATTCTTATTTTTAACTGCCTTCAAGCAGAAACTGCATGATTCTGATATATATTTCATCAGAAAGAGAGAGCTAATACATTGTTTTATTTTCCCTTTGCGCTGATTGCGTAAATTGTACTCATAAAAAAAATTTTTATATCTTCTCTAGTATAAAAGCCGATGGAGCGGCTATTTTAAGTTCTACAGTCATGGGTAAATTTTTATAGTGCTCATATATAATATTTTAAAACAATGTTGAATATTTTTGGTAGCACGGAAGCAGATGGTGTAAAAAATTTACCCAGCACTTATTCGAAAATGCAAAAAGAAATTTTAAGGAAGCAAGTTTATTTGGCTTAGTAATTCAAAATTTTGCACATGGAAGCTCCAGAGAAAGATTTTTCACAACTGTAAAGCGCTTTGCCATCTTACACAAAAAATCGAAATCATTGGAATTTACATATTTTTCTTTAAATATTTTCCATAGTCTTTCAATGTTTTGTATATGTATGATTGGGTTATCAGGATCGACGAAGTGCTTTTTGTGATTGATTATATCATGCATAAACCTAAAATGGGACAGTCTGTTCTATCCTCTCCAGCAATCTGTTATTACATGTGAGGATGAGTCGATGTTTTCTCTAACAAAATTACTGCAAGGTACTTTAGTGCGACGCCTAACAACCTTTAATACGATGCTCTATGTTTCTCTACAGAATGCTCCAATAACCCAGTATCGCTCGCCAGCTAAAATTCGGCCCCTATCATCTTTTCTCGAGCAAATATGAGTATCATCACCCTCAATAATAGCATCAGGCCCGCCCAGTTTATCAAATGCATAATCTGAATTATCTTCATCAATCTTCTTATAAAACGTATTTATAGTAGAATAAATAGTTTTCTCACTCACATCTAGCTTGCTGCTTATATACTTAACCTTTATTTCTAGCCAATGCATGTAAAAGATTTGCTCTGTTGCTGTTATACTTATTTTAGAGCTTTCAAATATAATATCAGCAAGAATAGATTTTAACTTGGGCAGCCTCCTCTTCTACACCGCCAACGACCTGTTGATATATCTTCGCTTGAGCGCTTTTACAAGCGCATTAAAGACCCACATAGGCATACTTTTTGCCTTAAATCAATTAAACCGCGAATAATAACTAGTTCAAATGGACTCTGCATAGTTTGTGTTCTCAAAAACAAATCTTTTAATTGTAACATTTTTGAATAAGGGCTGGGTAAATATTTACCCCCATCTGATTCCGTGTTACCATACTTTTTAAATACAATTTGTAGTTTTGTAATTTTTCTGTAAATAATATATTACTTTGTAAATATTTTTGAAAAATTTATGTTTTTATAAACTATAAGATTAGTTTTTTAGATTTTTGTAAATTCCATAACTGATTTGTATAATTTTAGAAATATTATTTCAAAGTTGCATTATTTTGTAAAATCCTGAAAATTTTTATATTTTCGTAAATAATTCTCAAACAATAATATATTTTTGTAAATTTCTAAGAAAATCGCATATTTTTGTATTTATTCCTGTGGTACCTTGAGTCACCACACATCATCCATTTTTAAACATCAATGACAAAATCTAAAAATATGTGTTTAAAGATAATTATAAATACAAGAACAAATTAAATAAAATGGTTTTACAATAGTCTTTATTCAACTATTACTTTATCCATGAACAGTCTCCACCAGTTGGATACTGCGATTCCTTTCAATAATCGGGCGGTTTGGCAATGTTACCGCAGGTACTGTAACTAACTGGCTATACCAAAGCTTTTAATGCATTCGCGTATTTCAGAATGCGAAATACCGCACTCCCTCTCGAAAACAAACGCTTCAGTTTGCGTCTGGCCGATATGGGACTGGTCATGAGCAGCCTCTATGAATAACTTCTTTGCTGTAAGTTCAAAAGCGCAAAAAGCACATACTTAACACTTTTTTATTTAAAAATACCGTGCCTTCTTCGTTAACAAAGGTTTTGGCTAACCTGATAAAGTTGTGGAGTTCATTTCCTTTAAAGCCTTGGGGCTCCTTGAAGCATAGCAGTATTCGATTATCTGCTCTTTTCCCTCTAATGTGTTGATTTTTATTGAGTTTGACATGGAATAAAAACTAGATCTCTTTTTAAAATCTTATTATAAAATTATAGTTGATATTTTATTTTTACAATTTTTTCTCAATTTGGCATATTTGTTTTTTATGTCGATAAAATTTTATAAAGGCATTTTCAAAAAACGTTGTTTCATTCTAGTAGATTTTCATTTTGGGAAACAAAAATTATTTCTGCTTCTAGAGCTGGTATAATACAGCTCACGGTGCGGTGCAAATTCTTAAAGCATCCTTAAATTTAAGCATAGAAGGTGCGCACGGCATGCCACAGAAAGCAGCAATAAATATTTGCACAACACATTCTTTTAAATGACTATTGGTAGCGTGAAGATTTTTGTTATTTTAGAAGTTATTTAGACATTTTAATTTTTTACTTTTATGAAACTTTACAAATTATTAAAGCTATCCGTAAAAAAGCATAAATTTTATTATTTAATTGAATCGCCAAAGACTTTTTAGACATATAACATCTGTTTCGGCATAGAAGCTATGAGTGCACCAGTTTTATCTCTTTCAAATGAGCCCCAAGCTAGTATTATTGCTGTTGATAGCGCTTGAAGGCTTTCAAACTGTCTTCCATCCTCGTATACTTTCCTGGCAAGCAACCCGAAGAAGTTTTCAACTGGATTAAGGTCTGGGCTTCTTGCTGGCCACTC
>JALPMN010000640.1:0-70560 GCA_024243835.1 Enteropsectra breve | reverse complement strand
GTATTTAATAAGTTATTAATTATAAGTTTCCGAGCGCATTATTATCTAAATTTGAATTAAACAAAAAAGCAAGACTATTATGTACATAATAAACATTTAATTGAGACTAGCTCTACGGATCTTAAAATTTTTTATAAATGATTTCAATTGCTAACAAAGTGACAGAATTTTTGCAAAGTGTGACAGAATTTTGCAAAGTGTGACAAACTTTTTGCAAAGTGTGACAAACTTTTTGGAAATGCTATATACTAGATTTTAAGAGGATGAATGGCACGGATCTAGATGAGTGGAAATAATTAAGGAAATAGAAATATTAGCGGAAGAACAGGCATACCTTATTCTTAATACCTATATTAATTAAAGATATTTATTCTGCTAATCACACTTCCATACGAAAAGAATAAATAAGTTTATAAGAAAAGAAGAATCTTTTATAAAGTATGACAAGGCTCTCCTATGTGCTTTTGCACAGGAGGATGAGCAATCTACAAGCTTCATTTCAATCTATAGTAACACTCAGATATTCTTTATTACATTAAAATTCTCGTTTTGAAAATTTAATAGGGTTTATTGTGACGTCTCTTACGTACCAGCTGCAGTCCGACGCTAATATGCGTTTGCCAATGTTTTCTCTTGTGTTATTTTTTACATGCTGTTGCTAAAATAATGTTCTTATTAAAGAAGTTATTATTACGTCACTGTGTCAATTTATCAAGGCATATTATGTTTCCTGATAATATTATATAGCCAGTAAAATTTTGCAAAAAATTTGATCCTCATGCTTTTAGGTTTTGTATTGATGCTACAAATGATACTCTGCTGTAATAATCTTCCACTCCTTAAAACACCAAGCCATTTTTCCACCAGCCAAGAAAGCAACACAAACGGCTTAAAGCTTATTCAACAAGAATGTCCGATCTGCAGGCTACCACTGTTGTCAGAAACCTCAAGCTCAGAACTAATTTCGAATTACGACACTTTGACTCCCATAAGCAGCGATTTCCTAATTGCATGCACGGTCGACGAATGCAAAAGGCTTTTTCATTTGAGATGTGTCGTTGGCTTGCAGTGCATCGTTGATCCTCTCCAGGAATGCAATCACATAATCGATAGAGCTGTTTTTCAGTGCCCCTGCTGTCATATTGAGGAGCGGTTTTTGGCATCAGACGTAGCAGATCAGATCTCTTTATTTGCGCACAAAAACTATAAAAATGCTGCTGAATCATTAAAAGAAGTTTCTGTGATGCTGGATCGCCATGTCTTAAAGCTATTGCCACTCATACAGGTATATGGAAAGCTCAGTGTAGACAAGTTGCTTGCGAATATAAAGAAAGAAAAGCACCCGCTGCGCAAGTATTTTATTACTAATTTAGAGTTTTTCTTTTTAACCTGTGAATGGCCCTCTAATAGCCGAACAGCACTGGCTTCTATTATTTCTTTTTTAAAGGCAAACAAGATCATACAGCACATGAATCTTGGCCCTATGTACAAAAGGATTGGCCGACAGATGGAATACCACAAAAAGTCCCGCAAAGAGCTTGAGAGCATAATGCAAGAAATAACGGAAAATATCACTGCTCAAAATCATTCTATTTTAAAGTATATTTGCTCTGGATTCTTGCCTGCTTATTTTTCGGTACGTCCCAAATTAGAAAGGCCTGAGGCTCATAAATTCTTCGAAAAAGTAATTCTCTCAACCAGTTCGTCGATTCTGCTTTCTTATGATGCAAGCCAAATTCTTTATGAGAATATCCCCAGTTTGAAGTTCTTAGTCGAGATCTTTTTCAACAAGCTTGCAGATACGGCCAACTACAGAAGCATAATTGAAAGCAATAGTCTTGAGCACTCATTAAGCTTTATTTTGCGTGTTGCTGAGCAGCAATTCATAGACAAGCCATTTTTGCTTTTCGAGCAAATATCAATTTTATTTTTCGAATGTCTGAAGCACCATCCCAGGGAGCGACTCCATGGACACATTGTGTCTGAATTCGACTATAAAAACTACTTTTACCGCATTCTCTGCAAGGAAACGAAAAATAGCGAGAGTAACCAGACAGTTAAAGACAAAAATAGCGTTGCTGCCACCAATGCCTTCAGTTGCCTGGATGACAGTGATGATACTCCTGAATACATAACAAAAAGAAAAACACCCCTGCCTATTAACTTTAATCTCCGCAACAACATAAGAATGTGGGGGAAAGAGGCACAGGATCTTTTTGACAGCATGAAGCAGAGCGCACTTGGAGACTGCAGCGATGCCAGGAATCTCCACATTTTGGATGCGGTGCTGACCAAACTAGTGGGCTTTATGGTGCTTAAGAAGGCCATTTATAAGGTGCGGATATTAAAAATCCTTGCTGAATTGGAATATGAAAATGCCCTGCACAACTCGTTCAGAAACTACAGATTTATCAGGGCATTTGTTGAAAAGTTCATTTGCGCTTCTGCCGTAACAACACTGGACCTGGTGAACAGGCTCTACAAGAACAAGATGCACAAGGAGATCGGGCTGATTTTCAGGCACTGCATGCGAACTGATTATCTTGATCTTTTCAGGGAAATCCATGCAGAAACGGAGTTTGAGAGGCTTCTAATAGATTCAATCTCAACTGAAAACTTCTTGACTAAAGAGAAGAAAGAGTATGCCTGCAGTGTATTCGCTGGGCATCATTCTTGGCACAATCTGCCTGAGAAAATGTACAGAATGAAGTGCGAGGCGTTCATAATAAAAGGAAAGTATTTAGAAGAGCAGGATATTTTTCAGTGGTGCGAAGAATATAATTTTATTGCGGCGCTGAAGCAGCTTGAGTCTGAACACCCATTTTTATTACCAGCAGTCATCTGGTATTTCCCACAGCTTCTGAAATACTTGGATATGGAGCAGTCAAATGAAGTATATTTTAATTTTAAGGTATCGAATATCAGCTGGCTGTGCCTGCTAGCCGGAGACTGCGGAATAGATGTCTGTGAGATTCTCGATCGCTTGCTGTTGGCAAGCAGGCCCTATGAGTTTATAAACACATGGATTGCACATCTAAAGGATGAGCAAAAGACACAAGTTTTAAAGCATGTTTGGAAGCATTTGGAGGAGCTTTCTGAAAGCAGCACTGAATGCCTTAATAAAAAAGAATTAGAGAAATATTGCAAAGAATATATTAATTTCAGCAGGGCATTTAGGGATCTAAAACGGGGTATCATGGAGCAGCCCTTTCTCTACAGGAACGGCTGCTACACGAACCACTTGGAGATACTGGAGATATTTGATCAGCTGAATCACAAGAGCAGCCCGTATATTGAGCTGATAACATTTGGACACTCTTTGATGGAGGAGCTTAAGCTCAAGCATAACAAGATCTTAAGGCAAATGCATCGGATAACATTTATCCCAAGAGATGTGATTTGCTGGATTGCAAAAGATGGTGGCCTTAGAAAATAAATTTAATTTATAATTTGCATTTTAAAGTCTGTGTATATTCAGTTATATGCTCGAGCATATACTCATTTATTTTAAAGATACATCACTTTCGACAAGAAATTTAAATGAAAAAATAAGAATATGAAACATACTTGGACTGATTTTTCTAACAGATAGTCATAACCTGCATCAAGAAATATGTATCTTCATTTTTGTAACTGAAATACAGCTTTAAACACTGCTATTTCTTTTATTCTATGTATTGTGGAAGAAGACCCAGTGCTAGTCGCCAGATGTTACAATGAATCGGCAAAGGAATATATTCTAATGACATTATTTTGAATAGGAATATGATTAAAAACTATTGTATGCACATGAATAGTACATTTAAGCCTTTAAATTTATAGTTTTAAAAAATAAAATTAAAATATTTGATTTATTTGAAAGCCTATTGAAAAGCACAGAAGCCCATCATTTAAAGGGCAAATGTCAAATTATTGAATGCTCCTCGACGACTTCAAATGCCAAGACTTCACAGTTGAGTTTTCTTTCTGCAAGACGCGCCAAAAACGCGGTGTGCACATCTTCAGCTGAAACAGTATCGTCTCTGCCCCTCACAACACATACTATAAGCCTCTGTTGTATTTTTTGATCTAGCAGTCCGACTATTTCTATAATTTGGCTCGCCTCGACTTCTCTGAATGCCAAATCAGCAGGTGCTCGGCACTCCAAAAGCTCATTTGCCCTGACAAAGATTTTCAAGCTTTTGGCCACAGCTATTTTATTGAGGCAGTTTGAGATGAGGGAGGACGAGCTTAACGCTTTATTTTTGCATACCACCAGTTCTATTTCGACTCGTGCCAAAATTAAATTGTCCAAAAAGTAAATCTCATCATGATAGTTTGAATGGCTGAAATATGCATCATTTAGGACCAGCACTCTCGGCCTAACAGACTCCAGCATATAATTCAGCTTAATATCGTGGCAGTGGCCCATTTTTCTCGATGAGCCTCTCATGAACACTTTATTACCGTCTTCATACAGCTTTATGTCCTCTGTGCATCCATTCGAGTAGTAAAATTTTAAATCGCTAGGCATGGCTGCTTTAGGGCAGCTGCCTTTATCTTCAGAGAGCTCTTTTAAAGCCTTTGCTTCATTTTTATAAAGCTTGCATTCGTCAAAAAAGAAGTAGTTCAGTTGTTTTACATGGCACAGCTTTGTGTTTCTCATCATTTCGCATATCTTTTCAACGGAGTAATAATTTCCCGAGAAATGTGTTAGTGTTTTTCTTATACTGGATTTACCTTCGAATACTCTGCCGATATTCAGCAGGTCCACCTGCTTAAAATAGCTTAGCAGCCCCAGTTTTTGCAGCTGGCTGTTTCTCAGAAAGTCAACGGTGCCATCAGTAAGAGAAATATATCCCATAATAGAAAGCTCTGTCATTTTTTTGAGACTGCGCATGCTATTTCTGCAGATCTCCTCCAGAACAATCTCGTAGAAGGAGTTTTCGTTTGCTATCGGGTTGGACGCGAGGCATTTCATAGTACCTGTGCCAAATACCTTTCTAATGTAATGCAAACAATTTTTCTTTTCCCTGATTCTGTTCAGCGCAGATGTGGCAGGATTGTAGATATGGACATCTGTAATGTCGCTGAAAATAACCATAAAATCATAATACGCCCGTATTATTCTGTATGTTTCTTCCATAGCCTCCTCATCATCCAGCTCCTTAAACTTGGGAATAACAATATTTATTCTTTTAATATCGAAACTTTTCTGGTTTAGGAAATTAAATTTATCAGTTATATCGATCAGATCGAGAGTGGAATGGCTCTTGGAAGTGCATTTCTTTGCAGAATTGCCGTTGTGTCTGTGCTTTGGCACAAACAGGCTTGCATAGCGCATGCCATCATCATGTTTAGTGCCTTCTCTGAAATAAGCGTCGTTTTTTCTGACTAAAACACCCACAGCCTCGCCCTCGACAATCTTTACTTTGAAGAGATTTATGGCAGCCTTCAAAAAATGAGAATTTTCAAAACCGATGCACAGCTGTGCCAAATCACTTGATAAATCATTAAAGTCTGCATTCTTCTGGATGAGATATACAAAATTAATACAGAAGAGAACGTACCTGTTGATTCTGAGGTGTATTTGGCTATTTCTTTTGCTTATAAAAACATCAGCAGTTTCCTTTGTATTGCTGTTGAGGTATTTTAAATTCTCAATGATTCTTTTCAAAATTTCTCTGTCTGCTTTGACCTCCAGGTTGTGGCACCAGTTGCTTCTCATTTCGCAAATCATTTTTAATATTTCAAAATCAATATTTTTGCTTATAATAATCCCGGCAGAAATACTGTTGGCCAATGTGTCAAACAGTGCATGATTTTCCTCATTGCTGATGCACTGCTGGATTCTTTTCATATATTCGTTCTCGCTTTCATACAGCTTGGCACCTGCCTCATTATGAGCCTCGGCTATCAGCTCTAGCGCTTTGATTTGGCGCAAAAGCACTGTTTTTTCAAGATCCCTCATTTTCTCCGTTTTAAAGAGGTTTACATCGAGCCTGCAGAGCTCCTTTACGTCTCTCAGATCGAATATCGCAGTATCTCTATCTTCATTTGCTACACTTGTCATAAAATGATTGCTCAGTAGCCGCTCCTTGCTATCGAAGAAAGATACCGCGCTGTCACATTCACACAGCCCAAATACCTTATAGGCAAAAAATATTCCCCTCATGGGATGTTATATCAGGATATTAAAATTTTATTTGTTTGTGTTGCTATATCACTTCTTTACCTGAATAAACATACCTTTGGCAGCCTTGCAAATTGCCACTAAAAGCGGGTGCTTTATTGCTTATATGGCCAAGTATTACCCATGAATAGAGTTATAATGATAAAATTCCAGTTATTATTCCATAGCCATTTTAGATAGCCTTTGCAAAATGGGGTTATTTTTAATAGGTTTCAATTCTAGCTTAAGTCGATGAACAACAACAGTTGAAAACAGATTTATGTACTTTACATCAAATACTTTGCTTTCGTTTTGGGCAGAGCAGTGCCCTAAATCTTTATAAAGCGTAATCAACGCTTATTATACAAGATGAATAAGCTTTTAGATAGGCGATAAATTATTCTTAATTATAACAGGCATAGTTTATCAGAAGTTATGGAGAAATAAATATTTATTCTGATACTTAAACTAAAGCTTCCTTATCACAAATTAAACTTATCCCAATAAAAGCAATGCCTCGAATGAGACATCATTTATCATTTTGCCAGTTAATAAAAACAAGTTCTTCCTCTCCTTTATCATTCTTAATCCAAACTCCATGCTCTCCAAAATAGTCTCGCATTGCCTGTATCATGACACCATTTTTCTTTCCCATTTTAAGCCCATTCAGCCACATTAAACATCCGCTCAGCGCAGGTGTGTATAATTCCCTCTCCAGAGCATGGAGCACAAGCTTCTTCAGGCTTTCATGGCATCTTTTGAACACTCCAGAAAAAACATCACTTGCCTCCAAAACTTCCTCATTCGCATATTTTGCCAGCTCTCCAAGCAGATCCATTCTTAAAATACACCCGTCTCTCCATATGGCACAGATATCCTGTATGCTGAATTTCCAGCCGTACTTCTCTCCACCGTTTTTCAGCAGATAAAATCCCTGAACAAAGCTGCAGTGCACCGCAATTTCGAACGCTTTTATTATATGCTCGTCCATAGAATCCATTTCTTGTACATTGCTATCTTGAGTATTTAATTTTGATGATATTTCTTCTCGCCTCTTAGAATTTAAGGTTAAGAACCTGGCCATAACCGAATCACTCATCATATTGCAATCAGAGTTTGTTTCCACTGCCGTTAGCACACAGTTTTTCCCAGTTCCCTTCTGTTCCACCTTGTCAATTATCTTATCGATTATTAGACCGTCATCCTCGCCCCGCTTAACTGCTATTTTGCTGCAGATATCCACCAGGTATCCATCCATAGAGCAGCTGTTTGCTTTTTTTACTTTTTCGAAAATATTTCTGTTTGGGCTGAGATAGAACATTTCCTGGAGTATCTGCATAATGCAGTACTCAATCCCGTTATGGACCATTTTCACAAAATGCCCGGCACCGTTGGTTCCCACCCAGCCACAGCACGGCCTTCCCTCATATTTTGCGGAAATAGACTCAAGCACCGGGGAAACCTCGCTGTAAATCTCTTCTTTGCACCCAACCATCATGGATGGCCCGTGCCTGGCCCCGTACTCCCCGCCTGATATCCCACAGCCGACGAACCTGAATTTATACTCTTTCTCCCTCAGAATGGTTTCCTTGTAGTCGCTGTTTCCTCCATCGATAACAATATCATCTTTGTCAACAAGGCTGTTCAGCTGCTTAAGAAATTTATCTAAAGCAAAGCCAGCAGTTACCATAACGAGAATAATACGTGTAGAAGACAATGCATTCACAAGCCCCTCCACTGACTGGTGGCCAGTGATATCACTGCACTCTTCGACCAGGTCGTCCACCTTTGACTGCGTGCGATTGAACACATGCACTTCATAGCCCCTATCAGCCAAGTTGAGTGCAAGTGCCTTTCCCATGGTGCCCAGCCCAATAACCCCTATTTGTTTCATATGGGTCAAACGTAAAATTTTAAAGAGAGCTTGTCATCCAGCATTAAAAAAATATAAATATTTAACATATTTAATTAACTAATATGAGCCTTATTATAAAGACACAAGTAAAATTCTCACTTTTTTCCATAATATCCGTTAGAAAAGCTAATGCCAGCTTTATTATAAAGACATAAGTAAAATTCTCACTTTTTTCCATAATATTCTTAAGAAAAAACACTTTCCTGCCAAAACTATAGCCTCATCTCAACGAAATCATCCTCCTTGAAACTCTGTGGACATTTTATGAATTCTATCCGCTCTTCAGCAGTCTTTAACTTAATATCTCCTGTTACTCCGTACTTATCGATGGTCTTTTTGATTGAGCCAAGAATTTCATTGCATTTCATAGGGCACACTAAATAAAATTTAAATCTATGGTTTAATAATATTGCGCAGAGATGGAGCTACCTATAAAAATACAGGCATATATTAGCCATAGTGTGATACGTATGAGTTTATCTTAGGGAGAAATCAAGAAGAATAATAACATAAGGGGAAAACACTCATTAAATAAAAATTAATGGTTTAATAATTTCTGTGTATTCAAGTGATATTGTTGGACAATCCATTAAACGTATAATCAGAGATAAAGGTTATTTAATTATGAGTTTATAGATACCATACAGTTAAAGATAAACATGTTTATTCCTCTATCAGCAGTATCTCATTGGATCTTAAATTTATCTCATCAGTGATATCACACTCAGAATATCCAGTTCCATCAAACCTTACTATTTTGTTGCTGAAGAAATACTTTTTTCTGAGTGCTCTGATTGTGCCTGGATTTTCCACCAAGAACGGATAGTTCATTAGTTTGTACAGCCCACGGTAGAAACAAACTCTCATTGGATTTTTAATACGCTCCTGAATTACCACAAAACTGCCTCTCTGCCCAAATGTCTCGGTCAGAGCAACTTCTCTGACATTCACCGACTCTTTAAAGCTTTCAACAATCATCAGGTCTTTTTCAAACTGCAGGGCACTCATGCAGGAGAATTTGGATGTCCTGAATTTCTTAAGGAGATCTTCGCCTGTCGTGTCTTCCTGGATAAGGAAGAGATGCACATGGCTGATGTGGTTTATGTCAACTACCCCTGCCGCAATTCCCACGTACAGCACAAACCCGCTCTTTATGTAGCAGGAGACCTTGTTCTCCTTCCTCTCCACCAGCTGTATCTCAGCACTGCCCACAAAATCTTCTATTTTCTTCTCCAGTGCTGCATCATCCAGGCCCTTTTCAACAACCATCGTAAATCCGCCATTTTCCAGAAAAACGTTCAGAACTTCAAGGGACTTGTATTCTGAAATGTATGCATTGAGGCTTTCTTTGCTCTCAGCGAAGACAACAACGTCTCCGTTTTTAAGGCTTTCCCATTTATTTTTTCCATCATTTTTATTCTTATCAATACTATTATCACTATTACTACTATTACCAACACTATTATCATTACTACTACTATAATCATTATCAACACTATTATCATTAATATCAGTATTTTCATCTTTGATATAAAGCTTATCCTCAACATTCACATCTTTAATATAAAGCTTATCATCAGTGTTAACATCTTTTACATACAGCTGTTTGTCAATATCCAGGTCTTTAACATACAAACTATCACCGCTTTTAACACATCCGCTGTTATTTGCTTTCTCATCACTAAAAAGCTCTAAGGTGCTGCATGTGCCATCTGCCGACTCCACAAAGGCACTGTAGCCATCAACCTCATTCAAATTAAGAATATCCTCGAGCTGTGAGACTGCAAAGGCGCCTCTGCTAATAAGACTGTCGGGATAGAGGCACCACCGGGTGCTGTTGAATATTTTGATGAAAATAAGCTTTTCATTCTTTCCAAGCTTCTTTGGTGCCACAAAGTACGTTTCTGACGGATCAACTTGCGTCTCTTCAACTATTTTCCATTTAGAGTCAAATACTGTGTATCCCCTCAGCAAACAGGAGATATTGTCGAACGATCCGCAGCGTATCGACTGTGTGCGGATGGCAGGCTTCGTATGATCCTTCGTGTTGTATGGCCCCAGGCCTGTGTAGTTCGCCATGTTCTGGTTCGTGATGAAGGTGCAGTAGACTACTTTCTCCACTTCCTTCACTTGCTCTAAAATAGATTCTTTATTTGCAATCATGTTGGGTAATGAGGGTGCTCTAACAAAAAATATAAAGTTCATAAAGAATTACAACAATACTAGCTTGAAATAATACTAGCTTGAAATAATACTAGCAGAATTACAACAATACTAGCTTAAAATAATACTGGTAGAATTACAACAATACTAGCAGAATTACAATAATACTAGCAGACTGTTATATTGCTTACAGAGGAGCAAATTAAATATTTTTAAATATTCTTAGTCAAGCAAACTTCAACATAAATAGGCATTCACTGAAGTGTATTAATATTTTATAAACATTTTTAATGAATGCCTATTTATTCAATTTAATACTGATGGTTGTAAATAAATTCACTATTTATAAGAGAAAATGATATAGTTTAATATCCATCAGTAAGTGATTAACAATATTAAAATTGATATTAATCAGCTAGCATGTCATACATTGGCCTGTTCTCTAAATCCTCTCTCAGATACACGAGGTAGTAGCCACTGAACCTCTTGCTGCGCTTGGATCCTGGATGCTGTCCCCCGTAGTTCCACTGAATAGCCTCTTCCCGTGATACTTCATATACCGTTTCATCATCAAATTTATAGAAATGCCCATCAAGCTCTATGTAGCAGTAAAAGTGTCCCTTGTCCACCGTCCCCGAGTGAATGTTCACTGCGTACAGCCTGTACGTGTCATTTTCTATTTTCTCGTGTGAATAAGCTGACAGATCCAGTGCATCGTAATACTCGTAGTATTTGTTGCTCTTCACATACTCCCCACTGTTCCAGTCAACAGCAAATCTTGAGATGAGAACGAAGAGCACCGGTGGCAGCTTTTTGAATCTCGTGGTTTTCACTGCATCGACCGACCCGTGTTTATCGCACTTGTAGCCAGATATTTTGTCTTCTCCACAGAACTTGTCCAGCGATGCCAGGATATTCACCGAGTCCTCCATGTTCACCGTTATGTCCTGAAAGACCTCTGTATTTTCCATTCTGCATCCACAGCTACACTCCAAGACACTCAGCAGCTCTCCGTCTATCAGTGCCTTGATTCCCCTGTCCTCATTTTCAAGCTTGTCAAAAAGAATCTTTGAAAACTCGTGGATGTCCGTGTGGATGTTGAGGGACTCCACGAATGAAAGATTTCTCAGCAGGCTGTACATAGCGCCGTTTACTGAGTTGTCCACAACAACCTCGTCGCTTCCGTTATCATCTTTAAAAACATATTTATCATCATCTTTATTATTATGATTGTTCTTCCTCTCTTCTATATTTCCAGGGAGTGTTTTGTCGGCTGCCACATTGTTATTTTCATCTCTGTCATTGTGATCGTCTGTTGCGCATTTGATGCCGTTTAGAATATCCATCTGGTAGAACAGCCGCTTAAGCAGCATCGCATGGTACCCCTCAGCACCAAAGATGTACTTCTTGAACTCTGAAATGCTGTAGAGTGTCTGTATAAAGCTGTTTGCATAGCAGGTGGCTCCATAGTTGTCAAGACCAGCCCTGTTCTGCCCAGGCTCGTAGTGATACAAATTCAAAGTAATTTCCTTATTTTTGCTGCTGATTGTTGTGGGAAACGAAAAGACGTTGCTGAATCTTGAGAACTGAAACACGAACCATTTTCTGTCCGTAGTATCATCATTCTTAATGCTAGTAATAATACTATCATTATCTTTATTATTACTACCATTATCTTTATCTCTATCATTATCTTTATTATTTTTACTGTCAGTATTGTCTTTTGATCGATCTGCATCACGCGCAATTATCTCTATCTCCGCCTTGACAAACAGCCGCCCATAAGACTCATCGGTATACTCAAGAGAAACAAAGCCTGGGGTTACAGAGAGTCTGAATGTCTTGTTTTCATGGGTGAAGGGCTGTGAAGACTCCTTCTCTTTTGAAAAACAATACTTGTGCATTGGAAGGGTGGCAAAAGTTTTATAAAAAAGTAAAGAACAGGCTGAAATACTATCATTTTCACTTAACATTCATGATAAAGTTATTTAAAAAATGGTGAACAATACTTAATAATACACAAGCATAATTTGATAAATCAGCTTATAAATAAAGAGTGGCTAATGCACCCTTTATTTACATATTTGAAAATATTTATTTAGCTCTATTAATCAAATTATATCTATGTATTATTTGCAGCATATTTCTTTTATCGTGTCTTCAAATATTTCTTTTTGGAAAGGCCCATGAACAGAGGACAATCTTTCAGCAGCCCCGGTGTAAATAGAGAAAATACATTCACAAACAAAATGGAAATTAGGAAGGCCTTTTTCGAGGGTCTCGAGGGAGAGAGCCCGCTGATGGATGAGCTGGGAATCGATCCAAAGATTCTGCGCAGGGAGGGCACACGATGCATCCAGATCTTCAGGAAGCACGGGGCATCATTTGAAACAGAGGATCTCATGGGCCCAGTGGTGTTTCTCGCACTCTTCACCCTCTCGCTTATCCTGCACGGAAAAATCCATTTCGGCTACATCTACCTCATAAGCCTTTCATCCGCACTCTTCACCTACATGCTTATGAACCTAATCAGCTTAAAGAAGGCCTCCCTTGTGCTCTGCTGCAACAGCATCGGCTACTCCCTTGCACCGCTTATTGGCTTTTCTCTTCTCAATCTGTTCCTGCGATATGCAGGACTGTTTATGCAGGTGGTTGTTGGTCTCTGTGTGTCTGTCTGGTGTGCATACACAGCATCGTATGTGCTATGCAAGGATCTGGATGTCAAAGACAAGATAGGCATGGTGTCTTATCCCCTGCTGCTTACGTATGTTAGTTTTACTCTTATGGTGCTGTTCTAAAATGTCAATTGTGTTTATTTACGTCTAATAGAATAATAAATTCTATCATACAATAAACTCATATCATATAACAAACTCTATCATACAATAAACTCTATCGTATAATAAACTCTATCATATAATAAACTCTATCATATAATAGCAATTAAAAATACTTTTCTGACATTTTAAGAATAGACTTAGACCCAATTGTTATATTCATATTAGCGTTCATAGTGGATATTATAGTTTTAAGATTATGGTGCTTTGATGAATAAATAAAGCCAATATTTAGCTATAACACCTTTAATAAAAATTATGATCTGCATGATTATAGATATGGCGTTAATATTCTTGAATGTCTCATTTGATTTTTACTCTTTTAAGTTGTATTGATTCATAAATATAAGTTATTTTATTAATTTATATCTCTCAATAGCTCAGTGGTAGAGCAGCTGACTGTAGAATTGGTAGTGATCAGCGGGTCGCTGGTTCGACTCCGGCTTGGGAGATTTTTTACAAATTTTGTTCTGGACATCATCTTCACCATAGCTTTAGCCAATCGATCTGAAAATCCTTTATTAATAAAAATAAATCAACCTTAACTGCATTTATTAAAAATGGAATGAGCATCACTCTTCTTTCACCAGCGGTTCCATGGCTCCTTCTTGAACACCTGCAGATTTGGCATCTTTCTGTACATCCGGCGGTAGGCCTCATGGATATGCGATGGAAGGAGCGGCCCCCGTTCCTTGCGCTCCTTCTGCACTCTTTTGGCCTCCTCAACCATTTCACACACGAATATTTTGCTTATTCCCGCCACACCAATCACTATGTTTGGATTCACCGCCTGTCCGATTGAAAGACTTATGAATTTCTTGATGGCTCCCTTGGAAAAGTTTGTCTTTCTGAACGTCCCATAGCGCTGCACATCCTCCGGAGACATGTTCTTCAGTGCCTCGGCTATTTTTGTTTCTTCTCTTATTCTGTACATTGACTCGTTTGAGTATGTGCTTGCATTCTCACCGGATGACTCGTCATCGTCCTGCTTGTCCTCCTTTTTCTCATCTTCCTTGGCAGTTCCATCTGTCGCCCGTTTATCTTCGTCTTTTTTATTGTCGTTCTTTTTATCTTCTTTTTTAGCTCCTTTCCCATCCTCATTCTTAGCTTTATCTTCTTTTTTGTTAACCCCTGCTTTATTGTCTCCCGTCTTGTTAACTCCTGCTTTGCTGTCTTTCATTTTGTTCACTCCCATTTTATTATCTCCTATTTTGTCGTCTCCTGTTTTATTATCTCCTGTTTTATTATCTCTTTTTTTGTTGTCTCCCATTATATCCATGTATGGCTTCTCAAGAAAATGTATTTCATAATCTGCTCTTAATCATATAAATTTAAAATCAAAATGCTTGAAGATAGCAATATTATATTAGAGAATCATATTGAATAATCGTATTGAAGAATCATATTGAAGAATAGTAATGAAGAATGTATAAGCAAAATAAATATCGTGGCTGAGAGAATTATTTTGGCTGCACTAAAAATAAAAATTTTATTTTTTATCCTATGAAAAAACAGTACTCCTTTAGTGATGTCGTTAAAATCACAGTACTCGCCACGGTAGGCGCCAGCGCACTCTTCTCACACAGCAATTTTGCACTCAACTTGGAGTCTTCCATGGCTGTTCTGGCAGTGTGGGTTGTTGGTGGTGCCATCGCGATTCTCAGCTCCTGCTGCTATGCAGAGCTGCATGCGATCATCCCCAGCGGCGGTGGCGATGCCACGTACCTCACCGCTTCATTCAGCAAGTATCTCGGGCTCCTGAGTATTGGCTTTTCAGCAGCCGTGGTGCTGCCTGCATCATCAGCCTCCAGCCTCGCCAGTCTCTTCCAGAAATTAGAACTTGAAAATATGCCGGCGAAAATAGCACTGTGCGTGGGATCAGTGTCGATCATCTACTTCCCTGAGGCCATACGCTCGTTCATCTGCACTGCTCTTCTGCTGGCCAAGTTTCTCTCAATGCTCATCCTGCTGCCGTGCTTCTACCACGAATTCGTTGCAAACAGAAGCACCTCCTTTCTCTTTACAAAATTTAATTTCTCGATATCAAATATCAAAAATCTTAAAAAATGCCTGATTCAAACGATATTTTACTACTCGGGATACAACACATGCAACTTCTACGATGGAACGAGAATGCCAGATCTCTTTGCTCCGTACAGCGCCTCGGTGCTTCTCATCACGGTTATCTACATGGCATATTCCCTTGGCTTTATGGTATCGCTCGACAGTGCCAAAATAACAGAGGACAATGCTGTTCTCAGTCTTCTAAACAAAACCCTGGAGACCTACCCTAAGCGGGCCCACAGCATCATCACTGCGTTCATTTACCTGGCCCTGTACACAGGCTCCATCTTCAGCTGCAATCTTGTTTACAGCGAGATTATCGATGGGCTCAAGAGGCGCTTCAAACTGCCCCCGAAATACGCATTTAACTTTTTGTTTGCTGCTGTTCTCTGCTGCCTGGCTCTCGGCGATACTGCTGACAAGCTTATAATAAAGACCGGTGTAATTATGTCGCTCTTTTACTGCCTGACCTTCGTAGCACTCTTCAAGCTGAGATGGATGTACAGTGAAAAGAGGCGTCTTAATGTTGTTATTCCATCGATAGCATTTCTTGTAACGGTTGTGTTGCTTGTTGATACGATGTGTTCCTCCGGGCCAATTTCTGATTTTATTGCATTCATAAAAAGCAAGATGAATTAAAATAAGCCTATTTATCATCATCTCTAGGAAATAGTAGAAAAATATTTAAATATACTTTATAATAAAAATCTGAATCACAATGCGTTCATTATAATAAAAGTCTGGTCACAATGCTTTTAAAATATTTATTGCCTGTAATCCTTTTTATTAGTGTAAAAAATATTGTTCTCCATATTTATTTTGCTGTCTTTGCTTGTATTTACCCGATTATTTATTTCAAAAGATAAATACACCCATGGAAGGAAATGCAACAGAAAATGATATAAAAACAACAAACAGCATCAATAGCAATAGCATCAATAGCAACATCCCAGAAATAAAGATACTCGGATGGGACATAGTAGGGCTATGGTCTCTGGACATACAGATCAAGACATGCGCAATCTGCAGGAACCACATCATGGATACGTGTGTGGAGTGCCAGAATGGGCTAGTTGATCCACAGGGCTGTACTTTCGACCGGGGAAAGTGTGGGCACGCCTTCCACTCCCACTGCATTTCCAAATGGCTTAACTCCAAAAATGTGTGTCCGCTGGACACTCAGCCCTGGGTCTATGAGCGCCAGAAGGAGAAGTAAAAGCACAAAGTATATCAGAAGTGGACCACACATTTATTGTCTATATCTCCATTTAATGAATATCTCAATTGAATTTTTATTTACAATGAATAAATATTATGAGTCATGTTAATTCAGTATAGTTTTAAAGAACAAATATTAAAGCACAAATATATTATAATCTTTATTACAAACTTTATTATAATCCTTATTACAAGCTTTATTATAAACTTTATAAATATTTCCGAATCTGTGAATTTATATGTGAAACGCTTCTAAAACACCATGATAAAACCTGTGGCGAAGAACACGCCATGGGAAATCCCAGAAAGAGAATAGAGGCCATTTCAGAGCTGTTCTACAGCGAGAAATCATATGTGGAGGATCTGAAGCTCTGGCATGTCGGTCTCCGGGCTGATATCCTGAATATCGAGAGCATCCCTCCGAAAACGAGATACAGCATTTCCAACTCAATATTCACAAATATGAACAAGATTTACCAGTTTCACAAGCTGATATTTGCGGAGATGAAGGATGCCAATCATCGCCTTCTTAAAAGCCAGGGCGTAGAGATAGAGCGTCCCACAGATCCGATAATATCGAGCGTACGGCGCACATCTCAGCAAGATAAAAGTAGTAACAAAAATATAAACGATAGGAATATAAATAATAACAGTAAAAATAATAACAGTAAAAGCATAAATGATAGCATAAATAATAATAAAAATAATAGTAGAAATAATATAAATAGCATAAATAATAGAAATGATAGCAATAGAAATGATAGCGACCTTCTGAAAAGAATCAATGCCAACTGGTACAAAGAGAATAGCGATGACCCACTCAACGAATTCTACATCAAGAAGGACGGGTCAATAGACACCTCATCCCTCGAATACGCCTCTATTTTTCTCAAATACTTCGAATGTGTTTCTTTCTACGAGTCTTTCTCAGCAATGCTCCCAAAGGCTGAATATGAGTTTAATGTGCTGATGGCGACAAACAGTGCCTTTAGCGAGTGCGTTACCTCCTGGATGGAGAGACACAGCCTGACGAATCTCGGCCCGAAGCACTTCTTCTACCGCCCGTCCGGAAAGATGGCGCGGTATCCGCTGCTTCTCAAGGCGATTCTTAAAAGCACCACAAGCGATGAGCAGACAGAGTTGTACAACCAGCTTATCAGCAAAATCAAGGCTGCCACCAGAAAAATAGACCGTATTTTCAAGGCGCGTTCAGAGCTCTTCAATCTCTACCGGCTGAACGATCTCATGCAGTTCTCCACGCAGCTCGGAGACCTGAAGAGCGACAGCATCAGCCGTGCAACAGCACTGGGCCTTATTTTCAGCCGCAAGAAGCTCGTGAAGGACGGCCCGCTGATCATCAAGCTGGACCAGCACTCCCCTGCCTGCTACCGCCACATTTATATTTTTGACCGGCAGATCGTGATTTGCAAGTCCATCACCAGTCCCTACGACCCGATTGAGATTCTTCTCAGGCCCCTTCCGCTGAGCCGAATAAAAGTGCTGCGCAGGGCACTTCCCCGGGACAAGGCCGGCAATGTCTTCACGGATGACGAGAACTTGGAGAGCCACCAGAAAATCTATCTTGTTCTTCCCTCGGAGGGTGTTTTTGTAGTGCTGTATTTTTCAGATGCAGCAACGAGGGATCTCTACTACAGCAAAATAAAATCCATTCAGGTGAAAATAAGAAGAAAATTCAATTTAGCGGTGGGACTGGAACGCAGCCATGAGATCGGAAATGAGCGCCTGAGAGCGGCGTGTTTTGATGAGTCTGAGGCGGTGTATTTTTCGTCTTGTTTAATATCACTTTCTAGTAATACAGATGATATAATTAGAAATGGTAGTATAAAAGATAATAGAAATGATATAAATAGGAGTGATATAAATAGGAGTGACAGTGATTTTGTTAGTGATATCAGTAGTGATTCAGATAAAAGTAATGATAGAAACAGTAATAGGAGTAATAGAAGTAATGATACAAATAGTAATAAAAGAAATAGTGATTCAGATGATACAAATAAGAGTAAGTTAAATAAGAATAAATTTGATAAGAATAAAATAGATAAGAAAACAAATGTCAATGAATATTCCATTGAAAGCTACCTAAATACCTCAAGTCTTTCTGAAACATCATCTATTGATTCTATCGGCTGGTCTGAAATATTAGATGATTCATCACCTGAAAATATGCTCAGAAAATTATCTCTGGAGCAAAGCATGGGAGAAAGTCAGGAGGAGACTTTAAGTGAAGATAAACAGGGGTTTTGTAGAGAATTATTTAATTCTAACGATTTAAACAGCTCTAAAATCGTGATAAAAAAGACCAGGGCAGTAGCACACTTAAATATTAATAATTCTAATAGTGATAATAGTAATTCTAATAGTGATAATAGTAATTCTAATAGTAATGATAGTAGTAATAGTAATAATAGCAGTAGTTCTGATTCTGACAGTGATAATAGTAGTGGTAGTGTCATTTTTAAGGGTAAAAACAAGCATACAAAAAACAGTAGTTCTGACAATAGTGATAGTAGCAGTTCTGATAGCAAAGATAATAGTAATAGTTCTGATAGTAATAGTTCTGATATAAGTTCTAATGATAGTAATAAGAATAATGATATAAGTTCTAATGATAGTAATAGAGAGAAAATCATCTTCTATAGCACCAACCTGGGAATATACGCCAAGAACAGCAGCAGCTTAAAACTCATTTCAAAAACCCCAGCAAACAAAATAATCTACGACAAGAAAAGAGAACTGCTGTTTTTTCTTGCAGACCAAAACCTCTGCATCGCCTCCTACAACTTTTCTATGGATGAAATATCCGCTGAAAAAATAGACTGTAAAATCGATGACTTTTACTATGGAGAATTCAGAAACCAGATTTTTATTGCCGTATCAGCCAACTCATCATTCTCCTTCTCAATGATCTACCTGCTGAATCTCATCGATGATGGAAACGAGTGGCAGCTTCTTTTCAACAGAAAAATGTATGTTGGATACAACGTTGCCAATGTCTCTTTTCTGAACAACAGCATGGTTATTTCATGCAAGGACTTTGAGATTGTGGATGTTGACACGCTCAGGACACAGGCGCTTCTTGGCTCGTTCGATCCAGCAACGGTTCTTGTTTCCAAGGCCATTTCCAATCTCATGGCGCTGTCTATTTTTCAGGTTGAGAAAGAGACTTTTCTGCTCTGCTTCGATGGAATGGGCTTCTATGTGGATGCGCTGGGTGCCTACAAGCACCACCACCTGGTGTTCTTCTGGGACATGGCTGCCTCTGCATTCAAGATATACGCACGGCATGTCATATGCCTTTCTGACACCTCAATAGGGGTGTTTTCTTTGGATACGGCGCAGTGTGTTTATCTGGAGGATATTCCCAGGCTGGCATTTGTAAACGGGACAACAGAGCCACTGCTCTACTCGGGAACGAAGATTTATCGTGTGGCTAATTTAGGGGATGAGGAATCAGCCAGCAGGAGTAATAGTCTTAAAGGAAGTGTTATTAAAGAGGTAAGTGATATTGATATTGAATTAAGTGATAGCGATAGCGATAAAGGCACCTCAAGTACCAACACACTGTCACTGATAGAAGAGATGAGACGAGAACTTACAAAAGCAGAAAGCAGAGTTGCAATTGATACAAAAGGTATGAGAAATGTAAGAAGTGAATCAAGAATAGGAAATGCCATTAGCTCTGCAGACAACAATATTGCAGATATCAGCAGGGTGGACAGTGATGATCTGTGTATAAAGCTTATTTCCAAGTCAGCATATAGAAAACGTAAGAAAATAAGACCTGAGAAGTATATTGAGAGGATGGAAGAAATGAAGAAGGAGTGGAGGATAAGAGATGCAAAATACGTGGAGAAGGAGAAACTAAGGAATATATTCAACCTGACAGGAAATTCAATATTTGCACGGCAGGGAAACAAGAAGGGTGGCTGCTCTTTAAAAGTGAATGTTCACAGCAAGTCTCTATCAGGCAACAAAGACCATAATACTATAGCTAATAATAACTGTATGGGAAATAATAGTAGAGGCAATAGTGGTAATAGCGGTGGAAGCAATAGTACATATGGTAGTAGAGTTAGTAATGGAAACAATGGCTCAATGAATAAGGAGTATGATGGCTCAGTGAATGAAGAGTATGATGGCGGTTTAAATATCATAAAGTTCTTAGAAGCGAAAAATAGAAATATTGTTGATTGCGTAAATAGCGATATAAGAAATAAGAACATTAATGTAAGGGAGGTCAAGGACTTTAAGATAAAGCTGGATAATAATGACAATAATCAGAAGATATTGGCACTGCTGGAGAATCACAGCGGTACAGGAGATAAGAGAAATGTAAATACAGGGGATATTCTGAGAGAATATAAAGACAAGGAAGAATGATAGTGTATTTATGTATAGAACAATAAAGATGTTGTTTTATTCTTATTAGGTATGTTGAATGATTAATAACTTTCTAAATTTATTTAATTAAATACCCATCTTATGAATAATCCTTCTGATATTAACAAGGTATGTTTCATTTTTTTGGTATACAAATTTTTAGAAAAATATTTAGACAAATTTTTACCTATGTTACGTGGAAAGCTTATTCTAGTGTTGGCAATGATGAGTTTCAGCAAGTGCATGAACGAAGAAAGAAATTACACTGAGATTGATGAAAAGTCTACTGTTAATCCCTGTAGAGAGCCGCAGTAGATAGAAGCAGATGTATCCTTAGGAACAATTTCATTAAACAATCATTTTTTATAACTTGCACGATAAATGGAGGGTATTATAACGATAAAATAGCCATTAAATGCTAATACACTATATGTATTATTCCTAATACAGTATTCCTAATACAGTACTCCTAATAAAGTATTCCAGTTTATAGTAAACCTGAGCACAGGCCAATCTCTATTTATTAGAAATGACTCTATGCATTAGAAATAACACTATTTATTAGAAATGACTCTATTGATTAGAAATGTATAAAAATTGTAACATTTATTATTTTCTAGCATTTACTAGCAGCATCGATTCTTCTTCTTGGCTGTCTTAAACAGTATCTTTGTTTGCATATTGAGGGATTTTGATTTATCAACAAGATCCGACAGAGTTTCTCCCCGCTCGAGGATCTGCGAGAGGCCCTCCACCACCGTTACTTTGCACTTGGCCAGCTCCTCTTCAATCTGCCGCATGGTGTCCTTGTCCTGCCAGACACGGTAGTCCTGGATGAGCCTGTCGTAGTCTGCATCTGTGAATGCCTCGATAAGCAGCTTGTGTGCTATGGAGGAATCGTACTCTCCATCGGTAATGACAACAACGCGGATGCATCCCTTTTTCTGTGTGAGTATTTTTATTTCATCGATGGCATTGAGCTTCTCGTGTATCTCCATCATGCCCATGGATGTTCCCATTCCACCGCTATTCGCACGCTCTGAGAGCTCATGCACCATCACCCGTATGATGTTTTTTATGGATCCGCGTGAAAATATGCTGTATTTGTCGAGATTGAATTTTTCCTGTATGTTCCTTGACTCTATTGTGTCTATTTTGATAATTGCGTAGACAGGCATGTATTTGGGAATGAAATAAAAGAGCTTTTAAAAATGGGATAAAAATGCATTTATTTTAGAATACGGGAGGAAGACGATTCATGTATAATAAGATAAAACAAGATACATGTATAATAAGATAAAATAAGACTCGTGTATAATAATATAACACAAGATACATGTTTAATAAGACTCGTGTATAATAATATAAAACAAGATACATGTATAATAATATAAAACAAGACTCGTGTATAATAAGATAAAACAAGACTCGTGTATAATAAGATAAAATAAGACGCGTGTAAAATAATGTTGAAGACCTTTATTATTAAAATTAAAATTTTTAATTCCCTAATGAGTGCTAGAATGATACTTCAGATCGCTCTACAAGTATGTGCCCAGTACTCCACAGCACCGCGTAAACAGCTTATGGACGAGTATCTTCAGGTGTCCCTGGATTCAGGCAGCGATACTTATTCTTTCAACTACTTGGATATCTGCGCTTCTGATACGCTGGTTTGTCTTGTTGAAGAACGCCCTGAGTCTGAAACTGCAGCTTTCCAGAGGATCAAAGGGATTGCTGCGCTATGCAGCGAGGCACGAGAATCGTATTGCTGTTCAACACTGGAAGAATTCAATGAAAAGATAAATTCAGAGGTAGAAATGCTGAGAGAGAAAAATCCATTATACAGCAGTGATACCAAAGAAGATAAGGTTATCCTGAAGTTTAATGAATATAAGATTAGCACATGGAAGATAATATTTGACATGCGAACTAAATACCGCGATCAGCTTGACTTTGCTTTGAATGACATGCTTATCTTTGAAATACTCAAGGAACTGCAGTTCCTTTCTTTTAAAAAGGAATGCACTGCAGATATCTTCATTCACTATGAGTCTAGAGACATTCATCTTTCTTTAGATGCAGACATGCTGTTTGCTATAAATTTTGTCTATCTTTTAAAGAAAGGGGGCTATTCAATATTTTCAGGTAATGAATCAACCAAAGATGAAATTTCTGATGTTAAAGAAGGCTTATTGGTTGGACTCACAATGGGCATCCAAGCTATGGCCATTGATATAAAAACCCCAGGTGATATTGATACAAGGAGTATTAGCAAGTCAGATCATTTGATTGAGTATCTAAATAACCGCTTAGCATCAGACAGCCGTTATGAGAGATTCTCAGATATTTCTCCATCTGAGATTATAAATAGCAGCCCGTTTCTACGTAATGCCATCGACAATATCGAGATTGCCATACCAGATGATTCACCTGACTTTTACTTCAAGAGCAAACAGTCATTTGAAATCATAAGAACGCATCCAGAGGGCTCAATCTTGGCCTGCAACCCTAAGAAATATTCAACTCTTACTGAAAATTATGACGATAGTAATAAAAGACTAAAACTCTTCGCCATGGTAAACCATAATCTTCTAAAGTGCGAAAAAATTGTATCCCTCCACATAAATCTGGAAGATCTCCAGTGCAGTGCTAAGACACAGAGTATTTTGGATCTGATCGCATTCTGCCCCCATCTTTCTGAAATCTACATTGATGGCGACTACAATATGTTTACAATGCCTTTTTACGATGCGATGCTTCATGGGACTAATAACGAGATTTACAGTTCCAATATTTTCAGGTTTCTCGGAGCAGCACATAAATTAATGGGCAGCAGATTAACTGGACTCAGTATCATGAAGTTCAACAATCTCAGCACTGAGCTGTGCGACTTAATAAGAGAGCTGCCTCTGAAAAAGCTAGGGCTCTCATCGTTTGTATCTGGCACCGGCAAGGGCGTGCTGAAGTATTTGCTAGATAAAAATGATAAGCTTAAAACATCATTGGAATGCTTTGAGGGTGAGATGGCACTGTTTATTTATTTGCTCCGCAAGATTGGTAAAAAGACGTTCAGACATGCAAGAATTATTGTGCCAGAAAAAGTGTTTGCAAATCATGAGCGATTCATTGAGTCAGAGGCGGCACAAATTCTAAACAGTCTAAATAATAGTCTTAATAACAGTCCAAACAATAGTATAAACAATAGTCTAAATAATAGTCCAAACAATAGTCCAAACAATAGTCCAAACAATAGTCTAAATAATAGTCTAAACAACAGTCTAAACAATAGTATAAATAACAGTATAAACAATAGTCTAAATAATAGTCCAAATAATAGTCTAAACAACAGTATAAACAATAGTCCAAACAATAGTCCAAACAGCCTTGAATCTTCATTTGATATTTTAGATACATTAGAGACATTAGAACTCGCTAACGGCAACTACTACTTTGACTTGCCTGAGCCCTTTAAAATTCATTATTCTGCCAATAAGTACTGGATGCATTTTAAGAATATCATCAAGAATCTGAGATTTAAGAGCCTCCATATGGAGAGCGAAGGACTTCTCCATGCCTTTTCAAACAATCTCTTTGAAATAATCGCAAAAAACAGGTATTTTAAAAAACTTGAGTTCTTCTGTGAAGAAGGTACATTTAGCAGTGATTTTCCACTCGAGTACGGATCTGAACTGACACTCACTATGCTGTGCAGTGGCAGAAGAACGCTTGTGTTCCACCACCCAACCCGTGCGTTTGAGCGTATCATCAAAGACCCGCGCGATTGTGACTTACACCTGAGATACGTCCTATTCTTCTTTTTGGGCGATATCCTTGCCAAGAATAAGGAGTGTAAAATTGAGATTAATTTGATAGGAGAAAGAAGATTAACATCTGATGAAGATTTTAAAGAAAGCCTTATCAATCGCTATCAACAAACCAATAATTGCATCTTTCCAGAAGAAGATTCTGAGCGCCTCACTGTCACAACCGCTTTATAATTAATAATTGTCGTATACTTTTATAAAACTTTTTTACAAATTTATTATAACTATCTACAAAATTATATATATAGTGGCATATTATATTTAACGTAAGCATTAAACATACTCTCTTCAAATATAAAAAGATACTCATACTATTTAAACATCTAAAATATGTCTCAACAACACCATCTTAATGATATTATTATTATTTTCAAATAGCATCTTCATAGCCTGCTCCTGCAGTATAAAAAGAATATAATACCTTGTTAAAATTTTTTTATCTAAAATTTTTTTTATCTAAAAATTTTTTATTTATCTTCTAGAATATTACTAAATTCCTTCTAGAAGTTCTCGTCTATAAAAATAAAAAATTTTACAAACCGCATAAATGGCTGCAACCAAGAGTAAATCACTAGGAATAGATTTGGGAACAACCATGTCCTGCATGGCAGGAGTAATATCTGGAGAGCTTACCGTTATAGACAACAGGGATGGGGAGAGAATCACCCCTTCTGTAGTGTGCTTTGACAAGGACGGGGGAATGCCAGTTGTGGGAACAACAGCAATTTCATCTGCCTCCACTGCCCCAGGAAACTTTGTCTATGAGGTGAAGAGGATGTTTGGAAAGGGATTCCACCACACGGATGTTCAGAAGGCCATCAAGTACTGGCCCTTTAAGATTGAGGAGATTAAGACTTCTGGTGCCTCTGATTCCAAGGCTGTTGATAACATTGGAATTATCGTTCAGGAGAATGGAAAGCCCCGTACCTACGAGCCCATCCAGGTCTCTGCTGCCGTGCTTAGCTATTTGCTTGAGTCTTCTAAGGTCCGTCTCGGCTCATATCCCCGGGATGTTGTTATTACCGTCCCTGCCTATTTCCAGGAGGGTGCCAAGAAGAGAACGATGGATGCTGCTTCTATTGCCTTTGCTGGAAAGGTGGATGAGAACAACAGCCCTGTTGATATTAAAATCACTCTGCTGGCTGAGCCCACCGCAGCAGCCATAGCCTATGGATCAGTGATGATGAAGAACAAGCAGGTGAAGGATGATGATGAGGAGCGGATTCTTGTTTTTGATCTTGGGGGAGGAACCTACGATGTTTCCATTCTTGATTTTACCTATTCGCGTGACACGCCTGTGGGGGTTGTTGCCTCTACCGATGGAGACAATTTCCTCGGCGGGTCTGATTTTGACAATGTGATCATCGAGATGGCGAAGAAGAAGTTCGCCGAGATGCATCCAAACGATGAAAATATAGTTAATGAAGACGAGAAAAAAAAGATTGACCTGAGACTCAGACAGGAGGCCATCAAGTGCAAGACAAGCCTCAGCTCGAATGTCAAGGTGATGTTCAACCTCAGCTGCTACAGGGGCACCAAGGATCTCACCTTCGAAATCACACGCGTGCAGTTCGAGAGAGCAGCCAGGGATCTGTTCAACAGGCTTCTTGAGAAGATCAAGGGGGTGCTTCTCTCCTCTGAGGGCGTAACACCAATTTACTACGATGATGGAAAGCTCAACACCGATGCCACCAAGAGAAACAACACACACGCGAGGGACTCCCTCGATGCGATCATCGAGAAGGCAAAGGCCACGATCAACTGGGTCATCATGGTGGGCGGAAGCTCAAGAATCCCAAAGGTGAATTCCATTCTTGGAGACTTCTTTGGAGACAGTGCTGACAGGAAGAAAGTCGTTAGCCCGCTGAATCCAGACGAGGCCATCGCCTACGGTGCCGGGTACTACGCCAATGCCATTTCCAAGGATGCCGAGGATATCGGTGGGCCAAATCTGCTTCTGATTGACCAAGTGCCTCTGAATCTGAACATCGAGACTTTCGGGGGTGTTGCCACCCCGCTGATCGAGGCACGAACGCACATCCCTGCGAAGAAACAGCAGGTCTTTTCAACCGCATCTGACAACCAGACGAGTGTCGAGATTGTCATCACATCGGGAAACAGGCCAATGAGTGCAGACAACGAGACCATCGGAAGATTCAGTCTGACAGGCATCGCTGCTGCACCAAGAGGAACAGCTCAGATCGAGGTAACATTTGAAGTGGACAAGAACAACATCCTGAAGGTAACAGCCAGTGACAAGGCCACTGGAAACCAGCAGGTTTATGTGGAGAACATGACAAACAAACTCACCGACAAGGACATCGAGAGAATGAAGAACGAGGCCATGGAGCATGCGGCTGCTGATGCCAAGATCCTAGAGACAACAAACGCTGTCAACAACTACCAGAACACCATCTACACGTTCATGGACCAGGTGGACAAGATGGGCGATAAGCTGAGTGGAGAGACCAAGGACTCTATCAACAAGAGGCTTGATGAGGAGGAGTCATGGCTCAAGGGACTGAAGAAGGACAGTGAATCTGCTATGATTAACGACAGGCTTAAGACATTCATGGAGGACATGGGAAAGATGTTCCAGGGTGGAGAGAGCAGCACTAACAATCCGGATGTTACTGAGGTTAATTAAATCTTAATATTCTTAATTATATATATATTAAAATTATTTATTTATGGTGTATTATATTCGATATAATTTATAGTGTATTATATTTATAGTGGTAGTTTATTTCAGTGTATTATATTTGAAATGAATAGTTATAATGATTATAGCATTGTTTATAATAAAGATAGTATTTATAATAATGAATATAGTATTATTTATGGGTCAGGTGATATGGGATATGAAACTAATATACTGATGTTATGTGAGACTGTTTCATAGTGGGTAAATAATGAAGCTTAGATTTTATTGATTAGAATGCTGTTTCTATCGTTAGTGATGAGTGTGATGGCTGCTGATTCTGGAGATGATGATAATCTGAAGAAGATAAACAAGAAAGACAGCAGTAAAAAGAAATTAAGGAGTTAATATCATCAATTAGGTAGAGTAACATTATTCATGGGCACTTATAGTAAAATCGATTAAGTTTTTATTAAATATTTTCAAAGATATTATCAAAGATATTTTCAGTAGATATATTCACTAGATATATTCACTAGATATTTTGTATGGTTTGTCTAAAATTGTTTTTCCATCTATTTACCTCTATTCATTTGGTGTGAGATTGTATAATGAAGTGTCTTGTGGAATAAAAATTTATTTTCCCCTAGTTTTGAAATATTTTTAGGAAATATTTTAAGGAAATTTTTACAGCCCATGTATCCATTTGCATTACTGAACTTGATTGCAAAACTAGAAGTAGCAAAGTGCAGTGAAGTCGTTGGACAGGCTGCACAGGATATTAAGGACATCGGAGAGGCAGCATACGAAGAGGTAACCGGTGCAGAGGGCGAGGAGGAAAAGCGCAAGGAAGTATTCGACATAAAACACTTCCAGAAGATGCTCCAACAGATGATGGAGCAAAACAATTGCAAAGATAGTCAGTGCACCAAGTCGCACCACGATATGGATTTTTCCGATGTTTCTGATAGTAAGGTGGCGGAGGAATTCACTGAGAATGCCCAGGATATTATCGATGCTGGTGCTGAGAACGCCCAGGAAATAATCGATGCTGGTGCTGAAAAGTTTGAGGATATCAAGGAGAATGTACAAGAAGCAGCCGAGAAGGTAGAGGAAAAGACATCTAACTTGACGGATAAAGCCGCTGAGATGTTGGAAACGGGAAAACAGAAGGCCTCTGAATTCACGGACAAAGTCGGAGAGAAGGTTTCTGGTGTCGCTGAAGCAGCAAAGAAAGTCGTTGGCAAAACCAAGGAGGCTGCTGAGAGAGTTGCTGAGGTTTTGTAAGCCTGAAAATAAAGTGAAATTTTTTTAATAAATATTCTATGATTAAAGTGTTGTTTTATTATTCAAAGTATCGTGATATAATTGATATCACTATAAAATATCATTTTTTATAACCCCTAATCTCTCCCACACATATAATTAAATTCTTTATTAGACACAAAGATTTTGCTAAAGTGATGTATAAAATTAGTTATTACAAGTAGTACTACCATTTGAGTAGTCGTTGTTTTAAAAAATCGTTTTAGAGTCAACGGATTGTGATCTGCAGCCTATAGCATTTTTGAAATATAAATGAATTGAGAGTTTCATAATAGTTGCCCTTAAAGGCAGCAAATAGAGTTCCTCTTTTGGGTTTCATAATGAATTTCTGTCACAAAATTCAAAAAATCATTGGTGCATTTGGTGGAAAAAAGATATAAAATCATTTTGTATACAAGTTGATATGCGCGGATACAAAGCACTGGCAATAGGACTAGCAACACTTATCTCTGGAATTAGAGGATTTTATACTTCAACACAGCCAGAATTTTACGACAACCAAACCAGAACGGCATATGCGGGTATGAATCTTAATGAGATAGATGCCTTACAAATGTCATCTAATAATGCAGCTGCGATGGCCAAAAACAAACTTAGTTATAGCAGTAGCGGCTACCCATCAAGTTCTAACTATTCATATAGTAGAAGATCAAGCAGTTTTTCATCTTCATGAGAAATAAAGGTTGAATAAATCCTAATTTAAACAATATTCTTATCTCACATAATATTAATAT
The DNA here is from genome assembly GCA_024243835.1 of Enteropsectra breve. Taxonomy (NCBI): domain Eukaryota; kingdom Fungi; phylum Microsporidia; genus Enteropsectra; species Enteropsectra breve. Next base: position 41,283 of record JALPMN010000640.1, on the reverse strand, counting down.
CATGTTTTGATGCAAAGCCTTTTCCATATTATTAAATTCTATAGTATGTCTATTAATGGTAACAGGCTTCTTATATCGAATATAAAAGCAACAGATGCTTAATTGAAGTAAATACTCATTAAAAAGGTAGATTGACGTATTAGCTTGCTAGAAAGCATTATGAGAAACGGTATTTATCATTAGTTCTTTCATAATTCAAATGAGCGAATATTTGGTTACCTTTTTATTTTAAGATTATCCTTACGAGAGTATGGAGAGCAGTACAAAACAGAATAATAAAAACTCTTCTTGGAGCGACAAAAGAGACTTAAACACACAGAGAACAAACAATAAAAGCGTAAAAGAAGGTTTCATTCATAGGAACATAGCTGAAAAGCAAGGCATAAAAGAGTACAATAGTTGCAAGAGAACCAAAGAAAACAAAATGAATAAAGTAGATAAGCAGTGTTCTAAAACTAATGAAGTTGGAAAATGCAGCTACAAGGAGGATAGGAGCGTTATTATTAAAAAAAGAAGTAATAAGAAAAGTAAAAGGAACAAGGAAAGAAAAGTAGAAACTGGGTTTGATGAGCTTGATGAGTATCTAACAACAAGCAAAAAGGAAATGAAAAAAGTACAAAGAAGTAAGGTACTAGAAAGCTTAAAAGCAAAATACCCCGTCTTTAAAATTCCTGAAGGGGCGGAGAAGGCCGTCTTTCCAGAGCTTTATGTAGAAATGAAAAACGACCCTTTGCTATCAAGATACTCAGTTCCCTCATACTGGAAACAGAAAACACCCTCAAATATTTATTCTGAAGAATATGTGCTGCCTCCGGGGATACACGAATGCGGCTTGATGGAGTCGCGCACACGGGCCTACAAAAGAAACATAAAGTACATAAAGCCCAAAATATACAAGAGCAAAATAGATATTGCCGAGCTAGAGAAAAGTTATTTAAGCTATAAAATAAACTTTAATTTAGAAAATACATATGATGGAACTGAGAAGTATTTTATCAAAGGATGCAGAAAGGGATTTATCAGTGATAAGCTACAAGAAGCACTAGGCAGGGATAGTGAGTTTCTAAAGCTGATAGTCAAAAAGAAAGATGACGAACAGCAAGAAGAAGAATGATCTGTGTTTTTAGCTTAACAAGATGCATACATACTTTCAGATCTTTAAAAATTTCAAATAATATACGGCTATTATAAGACTATTGTTTTCTATAACATACAGTGATGATCCAAAACCCACAATAAAGTCTTATTTTAAAGCTTTATCTTTTATATCAAAATATTTCTTCATAGATAATTTGAATCGGTCACTCAACACAATAATCAGGAATAAAGTTACAATAATCAGGAATAGAATCACCAGAATTAGAATAATCAGGAATAGAATCACCAGAATTAGAATAATCAGGAATAGAATAATCAGAATTAGAATTATCAGACATAAAACAAAATTATAATCCGGATTAGTGCATGCTCAATAAAGAACTTTTTAAAGCCTTTGACTACTCTGTAAAAAAGATGGGAATAAGATTTTGAGTGCTAATTGACTAGTTTACTTTATTTTTGCGCATGTTAAGCACATCTTCCCTTTTCTCATATTCATTTATTTTATTTTCTAGCTCCTCTATTTTGCTTTCTCTGTATTTCAGTTCCAGCATAGTCAGATTCAAACGCACTTTCTCTCGCTTTGCAATCATCCGCGAGGTTGGCCTGCTGCTCTTTTTCAGGCATGAAAGTATAATTTCGGAAAGGCCTTCTTCCATGCATATTTCCTCTTCTGAAATATTTCTGTTAAGAATCTCATTAAACAGATCATTCCTGTTTTCGCCGGTAAATGGTCTTTTCAGCCGGAGTAATTCGTAAAGAACCACACCCATCCCCCAGATATCGATTGTTGCATCGTATTTGCATTTAGAAACCATCTCGGGTGCCATATAAAAGGGAGTGCCAACTGTTGTTCCATCGTGGAAGGGCTCACTGTGATTTTCGTAAGTCGTTGCAAGGCTAAAATCGCATATTTTAAACTCCAAATAGTCATGGCCCTTCACTGAGAACTTGTTTATAAGGATATTTGCAGGCTTTATATCTCGATGAACAATCTTTCTCGAATGGATGTAGTAGAGGGCATCGGCCATCTGCGCAAGAACCGACCATGCAAGAGAAATGCCCGGCACTGCTTTGCTGTTCCTGAAATACTGGATCATGCTCTCCAGTGTGCCGTAGTTTGCATATTCCAGTATTATAAACACAGACTCTTTTACTTCTATGCCATCTATCAGCCGCACTACCCTCCGATGATTAAGTCTGTTCAGCAGTTCTATTTCCTTCTGTGCATGGCGCCTGTGCCTCTCCACCACCGACTTGCACACAACGTATTTGTGCTCGTCATTGGATCTTAGCAGGTATGTAGTTCCGTGTGTCCCGCTTCCTATCTTTTCTATGAATTTATAGTTATCCATTCGCATAAATAGCATTATGATTATTACCTGCATGCATAAACAGGAAAACCTTCAATTCTATTTTTATCCTACTATATCTAACAGTAGTGGTGGTATTTCTCGCATTGCAACTTTATAAGAGTACTATTTGTAGAGTATGATGATGACTAAATTTAAACTCATGAAAAAATCTATATTTAGTTAAACAGATATATTTTTGTCCACCAAATTTACTATAAACCATTTATTACATTATTATAAGTAGGAGAAGAATTGACAAGACTTTTCTTTTATAAATGAAAAAATAAATTCCTAATAAAACTTTCAACCCCTGGTCAAACGCTTTATTTACACTATTGAACTCTAAATGATTTATTTACTCAGCGTCATCAACTTTATTAATATACTCAAGAGTAAAACCATCCTTAGAATCTCCATGGACCTTTATGAAGTCGGCAAGAGACTTAAATCTCAGATATCTCTTGATGTAGAGCTTTAAGTTCTTCTTAATGATATCATCCTTGTTGCAGGTGATGGCAACGGATGTGGTGTTGTCACTGAACTCAAGCTCTCTGGCAGCAATGATCTTGGAGTTTCTCACCTTGATGATGTTCTGGAAGTAGTCGAGCATGTCGTTTGATGTGAACAGCTGGTCATTTACTTGGTCAGCGATATTTATGTTGAAAGTTCTCTTTGCGTCCATTGGGGATAAATTTTTAAAAAAATTTTATTTTACATAGAGAGTATATGGATGATATATAAAATGCATAATAGGCATATCAATGAGTACAAAACTAAATAATATCACATGGGCATGGATTCGATTATACATCACATGGATTCATTATATTCACATGGATTCATTATATTCCCATGGGCATGGATTCATTATATTCCCATGGGCATGGATTCAACCATGGGCATGGCTTATCTCTTGCATGAAAGTCTAAAGAAATGCATAACAGCCTTATATCTCAAAACTTGCTGTTTTAGAATTAAACACTATTCCCATTATAAAGCCAACAAGCCCCACACTTGCAGGAATTATTTCCAGAATGACTATCTTGAAAAATACTGTCGGATCTTTTGCATCGACCATGCTGATAATCCCACAGATAATGCCAGTGGCAAGCGAAGAGTAGTAGTTGCACAGGCCTACGAAGAGTCCCGAGGCGAAATATATGTAGTTGGCGCTGTTTGAGGTGCTTTTTTTGATTGAACTGTCAAGCATCACACAGGTGATAATTCCAGTAAGAAAATTGGCCTCGCAAACAACTGTCCCAAGAATAGCCTTGGTGCCGACTGAGGGTGTTTTGATAGATGCGCCGCTTACGTACTTGGCGATGGCTGATATTCCCTCAGCTGTCCCCATTGCACTGAGAATGAAGCAGAGGAACATTCCAATTCTCCCGAGGATATTCACAGGGAAAAATAGCAGGGAAAGAAGTGAAACCAGCAGCGTTGAGATGAGAAGTATTTTCATATATTTGTTTATAAGCTATATCCAGGAAGAGTGTTTCTGAAACATAAATAAATTAGTAGAAATATCCTTGTTTTAGTTGCGAATATCCACAAAGCAAGGTAATTTTTATATAACAATAAAGAATTAATCTAGCTCCTGCTATCATTCATTTTATTTATGAGAATCGTATAGATTAATTACAATTTAATATGTTCCCTTAAAGAATAAATAGGAAAAAAAATTAATTTAAAGTATAAATTAAATAAAATTTAATGCAGCATGTTTATTCTTACTTTATGCTGTAATGGAGTTAGCTATATCAATGCTTCTACTACATGTAATACAACTGTTAAGGATGTGGCAGCCAGGCCAATAAGGGGAGATGGAATAAAGTTATCCGCCGATGAACAAAATGAATCTAATTCTTCATCTAATTCTTCAAAGAAAGATCAGAAAGCAATATTAGAAGAGCATGAGGGCTTGCAACTTGAAGAGTCTTTAGGGCAAGAGAATGAAAGAGTATTTTTCAAAAATGCAGGCAAAAATGATGTATTGGACAGAATATCTAAAAGATTGGCGGCTGTATTGAGAAAAGGCCCAAAACTTGACTCGGACGCGCTTAAAACGGACACATCAATGGACGAAAATAATAATCTATTTATCAAAAAAGAAGAGCGGTCAAGCGACACTATGCTGAATAGTACTTTTCAGGAAGATAAACCCACTGCAGGACAAAATGAATTTTATCCGATTGGAGACCTTAGTTTTAGCGACATTACGATTTCGAAGATTGATACGTCGCTATCGGATCTGAACGAGGAATTTGAAGAGTTAAATATTTTAGAAAAAGAATTAAATGCGTTGAAAGATGTAAAACATGATGAAGCTAATATTAAAATGGAAAATGATTTCAAACTTGAAAAAAATGACGAGTTTGCCAATAGAGAAGAACTGGATGAGCTTCAAAAAGATATTGCAGACGACATATCTAATTTTGACAGAGAAATAGGTTTTATTAAAACTATACCTAACAAGGTCAGAAAATTGTATGTGAGCAGTGATAGCAAAAACAATGACATTATAACAGACCTTATGGCACCCGTGAGACAATTCTCTGATTATTATTCTAAGAAAAATCCAAAAGCCTTTGAGAACTTGCATTCTGGTGGGAAAAGTACTAGATTCAGAGTTATTAAAGAGAAAGTTCTAACAAACGATAAAGCTGTACCAACTGATAAACATCAAGACTGTGATGCACCAGTAGATAAAAAACCAATTAATCGAATAAGATTCGCACAAAAATGTCTTGAGAGATGCAGCAGCACTAACACAGATACATGTGCTTCTTCGGTGTATGAAGCGTCTTCAAGTGCCGATGATGTGCTGCAAACAGTCGCTGGTGCTTTGAATCAAAAATTTAACAAACGAAGAGAAATACGTAGTATTAAAAAAAATAAAAGGAGAAAAATACTAAGCAGAGATAAAGGTCGGGATAAATCGTTAACAGAAGAGATTTGTGAAAGAGACTTGTTGTACTTCCGCAAATATAATAAGCCTGTGCAATCAAAACGTAGCGATAATGAAAGTAGTATAGAAAACTCAAATATGCTTAAAAACGATAACAAGATAAATACTTTAGAGCAATCAGGCACAAATAAAGAGAAATTTACAAGCTCTTCCAGTTGCATCAGTTCTTTCACATTAGAAATGCCAAAACATCAAAAAGAGAGCAACGGAAAGGAGAATCCGTACAGACATATCTCTAAGTGGTCGTTATTAATGGGAGGGCTAGTATGTGGTTTTATAGTATTATTCGCACGCTTAGCGTTTTGGGTCTCTTCTGAAGTCTGGAAAGAAATCTTGTCGTCAGAACAAGCATGCATGCAGAGTGAAGTACTTCAGGCTATTGAAATTATTTAAAAATTCTATAATTTAATTTTTGATCTTTTATTTTATGCACTAAATTTTCTATTTTCAAAAACTTATACTTGTGATAATAATAACTTCTCGAGCATAATTCTATTCTTTTAACTAAGACACTAAAATATTACAAAATTAAAATATATATAAAATTAGACAGTTTCTTAGAGGGCTTTGTTTAAAGATGTGCCATTAAACTACTGTGAAGTCTAATTGATTGGTTGTTGGATGCGTCTTCTAGCGGAATCAAGTATTTGTAAGTTTTTTAAATATGCTCCACTTGCAGAATGCACATTATTATCTGATCTTTAGATGCTTTGAATAAGAAAGGAAATGAGATTCATTTGTGAATGCACTAATATTTTCTCCCTTCGATGGAGTACTTTTTTGAAGCCCTTGCCACAACCAATTCATTAGAAAAAGCATATGAGGAAGTTAAGAAGATGCTGCAGAGGAGGAAGCTTGATATGCATGATGACCACAGAAGCTACGACGAAGTGAAGAAAGAATTTGATGCGCTCGTTCGGCTATACACCAAAAAAGAGATAATAGAACACTATTGTGCATTGGAGTAGCGTATTTTATTCATAAGTAGAGAATAATGCGCCTGCTAAATAATCACGTTACTCTATTTATCATTAAAGATCCTTCACATAAGCTAAATATTCTCAGCGTTTATTTCAGAAAAATTTAAAAAAACTTTCTCTGGTGTTAAGCCATGGCTTCATCAATTCTAATGAAGTTTCCATTTACCATTGACGGAAAAGAAAGAACCAGCATAATAGAAACAGAAATAGAGCGGGAAATGGCATGCATATCTTTTGCACTGCCCTTTGATCTTGAGCTGAGCATTCCAATGGCCAAGCTCATGCTGAAGAAGAAAACGCATGGATCTTTGTACGTCTTTGAGTTTGTAAGTCTTGACGAGGCACTTGAGTGGGTTGAGAATCCTGAGCTGAATGTGGAGTATGGTCTGAGAAACGGCAATGCCCTGCGGATTGAGCATGAAATGAACGAATTTATGAAGAAATACGAGCAGAATGAAAAGCGCCCTGCTAAAAGACTCGTAGAGGATGCTGATGGCTACAAATACTATAGAAGAAACTAGGAAAGGAGTATAAATATTAAAATGTGCGTTTTATTCTAATATTTAAACTCTTTTGTTATTTTCATATTAGATTAGACTCTCATGTGATGAAATGGTTAATTTTAAAATTTAAATAATGAGTAATAAACCTTCCTTTATAGTTTTCATATTTAATTAGACTCTCATATTCCAAACTAGCTAATAGAAACATTTTTCTCGTTTGAAAATTTTATTTTTTAAACGCCCAGCACATGAAATATTTTAGTGATTTGGCTGTAAGAGATTATATCAAGAACGCTCTGATAGAAAATAAATTTACAGTGCTGACACCCACTCAAGAGGCTGTAATTCCTGTATTTCTGGACGGGAAGGATGTGGTTGTTCAAAGCCAGACCGGCTCTGGAAAGACCCTGGCATTTCTGGTGCCGATTCTACAGAGACTGGTTCTCGATGCAAAGAACACACAGGCGCTAATAATAGCACCCACCCGCGAGCTTTCCCTGCAAATACAGGAGGTGTCGCGGATCTTCGGGGTGCCCTCGGAGTGCTTCATCGGGGGATCGCCCATCGAGCAGGACTACGAGCGTTTAAACTCGCTTCTGGCCATTGCGACACCCGGAAGGCTTTTAGAGCTGATTCTCTACAGCCCCAAGGCCTTTCAGAAAATAAAGTTTTTGGTTTTGGACGAAAGTGACAAGCTGCTGAGTGCTGGATTTGAGGCAAAGCTTTTGAAAATAATCAGCATGCTGCCCAAGGCCAGACAAACAGGGCTTTTCTCGGCCACGGTGAGTGACGAGCTGCGAAATCTCAGCATCAAGGCCATGAGAAATCCAGTTGATATTAAAATCAACGAAGAAATGCCGTCAAAATTGGCTCTGAACTTTTTAATCTCCACACCCCGCGATAAGATACGCAATATGATAAACACCGTGCAGGACAAGCGCAGCATAGTATTTTTCTCAACATGTGCACAAGTGGATTTTTACTACGAGTTGCTCTGCAAATACTTCAATGGAGAAAAGAACATCAGCAAAATACATGGAAAATTAGAACAGGATGAACGCAACTTGATTTATGAGGCGTTTCACAGGAACGGCGGTATTCTGCTCTGCACAGATGTTGCTGCGCGCGGAATTGACTTCAAGGGCATCGAAATGGTTCTGCATTTCGATGTTCCAAAGGACCACCAGAATATTGTGCATCGTAGTGGGCGGACAGCCCGTAACGGCTCTGAGGGCGAGTCCCTGCTGTTCCTGATGCCCAATGAAAAGACGTATGTCAACTACCTGAAGGTTAACAAAATTGAAATGGCAGAAAAAGCTAGTGATGATACTTTAACTGACAGATCAAATAGCGAAGATTTAATTTATATGAAATGCAAAGAGCTCATAAATGAAGAAATCTTACAGCTGAGTGTAAAGGCCTTTGTTTCATACATCAGGAGCTACAAAGAGCACATTGTCAACTACATTTTGGATTTGAAGGAGCTTGACTTTGACTCTCTGGCTGAGCTTTTCTTCCTTGAAAAAATACCTTCAATGAAGGAGCTGCAGAATGTTAAGTTTAAGAATTATGAGCATATTAAAAAGCCCAGGGATGAGAACAAAAATACTAAAAAGAGCAAAAAGGAACATGTTAAAAATACAAAAGATGAACACAAAAATACAAAACGGTTTAAAAAGACGAGAAGATAAATTATTAATTTTATATAACTGTTGAATAATTATATTTTTTTTAGTATCAATCAATAGTGTGCCAACAGATAGTGTGCTAATAAACAATGTGCCAATAAACAGCGTTTGCTTAGGCACTTATGTTTTAACAATTAAATATTTCCTTAAACCATCTGTCGCTTTCAGATTCTCCGCTTAACGAAGAAGCTAGATGGTTGTTGCCCTAACACGGGTAATTTAATTAAATTTTCAAAAATCTACTTGAGGTGTGTCGACACAAGCAATCTGGTGTTAATATTGCGATTTTCTATTTAAAAATTTATTCATTAAACTTGGCATCCTTAATCTGCTCAATCGAGAGAATGAAATCAGCAACGAACTCCATGTAGTAGGGCGTTGAAACTACAAAGAAGAGATGCCACAGTGCATGTGAGTCGAAGAGAAGAAACACCGGCGAGACATCGAGCATTTCAGAGAGTCCTGCAAGAACAAGGGCACCCAAATATCGTGTAATGTGGGGCCCGTAGCTCCGTCCCTTGGCTGTCAGCAGAAGGAAAAAATCACATACAAAAATTATAAAGAACATAAATCCGCATGTCAGGCGGTTGTATGCCTTGTCAAAGTGCACGAATGCCATTTTGTGGACATGAAAGATAAAGTAAAGCAGTCCCAGAGCGAGAACAGGCCATGTTCCCTTTCTGATATTTCCAACATTGAAATAAAGCAGCACGCGGCTGACAGCACTCACCACACCGACCATAATACTGAGATATGCTGAAAAATAGTCAAAGTACCGCAGAAAGGCGGTATCACGCATATGAAAAATGATGCTTGCCAGCATTGTCACGTTGCAGGCACAGTACTGGGTCTTTACGATGCCCCACAGACGGCTCCTTTTGAGAACCCTCGCCAGTCTGCGGTTATGTGAATAAATATGGATTCCCAGGTTTAGCATTGCAAGGAATGACGAGAAAAACTCTGTTGTTCCCAAAATCGGGACAAAGCCCCATCTGTCGTTCCTTTTGAAGTTTTGGCCTAGGCTCTTGATGCAGTGAATGTGGCAGTGGTTGTCCATTTTTTCGTCCAGTGGGCGCCGTAAAAGTGTGTCCATAAAGCCCTTAACAACGCTTGTTTTCTCTGCCGCGTCCTTGCAGGACATAAAGCAGTTTTCCATATGGGACTGCATTTTTTGTTTGGAGAAAATAATCCTTTGTTTGAAGTCTGTTTGATAGAAAAGTATTGAAGAAAAATGATAGGAACTGGCATCTTCATAAACAATATAGTAGATTAAAATGAGGATAATAAAATTTTGTTAAGCTTTTTAGTGCACCAACATATTCATAGACAATAGTCTCTAAAATGAGGATCATAAAATTTTGTTAGGCTTTTTAGTGCTGGATGTAAATAAAAACTGTTTTATTTATATATCTAAGATAGTCTCTCTTAGAAAGCATATTTCATCTAAAGAAGTGAAATATCTATTCTTCTTTGTTTATTAATATCAGCTTTAGGTTTTGCTTGATAATGTGGACAAGCTCATTGTCGTGAATGGATAGCAGATCAAGCATTTCGACCATTTTTCCACTTAGTGCCTCTTTGTTATTTGTCTTGTAGAGTAGTTTGAGGCAGTACTTGACATCAGATAAGACGTTGTAATTGAGGGCCTCTCCTTTCATGCTGTACTGTTTTATGATTTTATTGAACAATTTGTCTAGAACTTCTTGTGACAGAGCTGCGGTCAAAGAATAGTGCGTAAATAGAAAATTATATGAGAATCTGCGTAGTTCGCTATATCTGGTTTTTATAAACAGTAAAAATATTTTCAGGTAGTTGGGGACATCACTTTCGTCTATATGCAGTAGTTCCTTGGAGTAGTATGCCATAAACTCTAAATAATCCTGCTCTTTTTGCCTATTAAGCTTGATGTTTACTGTGCTAGAAATAATGCTGTAGGCTGCCTTTGAATATTCAGCAAAATACTCACGGCCTGTCTCCCAGTTCCAGGCACACAACACGTGCAAGATGCTTTCAATATTATCGGGCGATGCCAACTTCTCGAGCTCTTGAACAGTGTAAACAGCATATTTGTCTTTTTTCTTGGAGGCTAGCAATGCCCTAATTCTTTCGTAAAAAATAGCGTCTTTCTCTCTTGCATTCGGCTCCGCAGTTGTTTCCTTGCATCCCAGCCACTTTAAATAAAAGTAGAGCGGCATGGTTGGCTCATCAGACACTTCGCAAATACTTTCCAGGGCCATGCACAATTCAAGCACCCGGCTCTGTGGCTCCAAGATTTTCATGTGTAGAAAATCAGCAATCTCAACAATCTCCTCTGTTGTAAAGACGAATACCTGCAGAATCTTCAAAATATCCACATCAAGATTTTCATTGATGATTCTGAGACAGGTGTCAACTATATCATAGTAATTTTTTCTGCAAATGGGATGCTGAGCTTCAACAGCCACTTCGCCTGACTCGTTCGCAGTCTCTGTGCTGTCCTGGTAGTAATCATGAGAACTTTCATCCACTATTCTCTCCATTTCAATCTTCCCATTTTCTGCGCTTTTATATTTAAGGCCACCTGTCAAATCTCTCAATTTTATATCTAATTTTAATATTGGATCAAAGTTGCTTTCACAATGGCGGAGAAAGGGCCGCAGCTCCTGTAGCCTTTCGCCTTCACACGATGAACAGCTCTTTCTCAGTATATTTGCGATCTGTTCCACCGTGTTGTTTGTCAAAAGACGGCTCCTATTCAGAAAATTCAGATATTTGTTCATCACCTGTAGTACCAAAATACAATTTTTGTTCTCTCTGCGCTCTATCAAGTTTACAAACTGAGCCATGGACTCGTTAATGGCATTCGTAGCACTAACAGCTAATATTTTATCTAAAGTGTAAATAGTAGTTTCTGGCTTAACTATCTCCCAGAGCTGGCTGATAAAGTAAAGTATAATTTTAGAAATATTCTCCTGAATAAAAAGCTCTTTACTGCCAAGAAGCGCAAATGCTTCTTTCAGATAGAATTCCGCCAGCAATAGCTTTGTTGAATGTTTATTTGTTGCTTGTTCATTTTTCTCATGCTTATTTGTTGCCTGTTCATTCTCCTTCAGGTTATTGCCGCTTGCATTTGTCTGATGCTGCATCGTTAAAATACTTATCAAATACTCTCCGATCTCCTCAAAAAGATACAATGCAATCAAAACCACTTCTTTGCGCGAGCTTTTGCTCATTTCACCTACTTGGTTGATGATAAATGGCACATATTCGACATCCACACTCGCCAGATGCTTTTCTACGAGTGCTTCTATTAATTTAGTCGGCGTATGCTCGAGTCTTGCAGTTAGTGCGTAAATATGGTTAAAAATGCTGTTTGGATCGATATACATCAGAATGTCAGTCAAGACATCTCCTATCTCAAATTCTAAAAAGTTATATAAACACTCTATTGGCTTTGATATCAGCTCTTCATTATGATTATCATGTATAGACGCTTTGGCAGTTTCTCTCTTATCATTAAGGCCTTTTAGTATCTTACTCAGTTTAGAATAGTAGATTATTAGCATTCTTCTCAGAAAGTCAAAGTTTTTAATCTTATTCATCAGCACCCACAGTATCTCTCTTTGCTCAATTAAAAGATCAAAGCTATCATTCAGAAGCACTTCAATACTATAGTTGTCTGCATTCTGTGCAATAATCTTCAAATTTGCAAAGTCCAGCTCATGTAAAATTGTTGATACCTGGCTGATTTGAAATTTCTCCATAATACATGGCCAGAGATTAAGAATCATATTATAGTTGCGAATGGCCGTTATTTTTATATCATAATTTTGTATTATGTTTAAAAATATTCGTCTATAACATTCTCTTTCAAGCCTTAAACTTGAAAATCTTAATATACTGCAAACAGCTTTTTTACAGTTTTCGCTATTGTCCATCGCTTTAATAGCATTTTCTACAGCATTTTCAATAATTTTACTCAGTTCGATGCTGTTCATATCTATGCTGGCAGTACCGTCGAGAATTTCTGTCAAAAAACTCATTTTAAGCGCTTTGTGCTTTTTCAGGTCTTTAAACGTCATTTTAACAAAATTTACCAAAATTCTTTCAATATTATCAGTCTTAAGTATTCCTGTCTTGGATCTGATGGTGATTATTTGAGCTACAAAAGAATAAAATTCGCTGTTTATTTTACTTTTCGTGAGCTTTCTATAAATTTTTTCTCCGATGTCGTTTTTCAGGATAGTCTTTTCATCGTCATTGGCCGTAATAATCGTGTTATATTCTATGCATCTAAATGTGCGATATATCCATTCTGCATCTCTCCCATCTTTCTTTAAATATTGATCCACGAGTGGCAGTAGCCTTAATTTTATAAAATCTACTGACTCTTTCAGTATTGCGGAATTTTCAAAAAAAACTGGAAACAGAAAATAGGGCACTATTTTTGACTCAGAAACAGTTCGGAGGACTGTGGAAATATTTGCACCCGTAGATCTTCTAATGCTGCCCAACTGCATACTGCAGCTATAAAAAGCTTTTTTATAAAATTCATGTTTTGTATTTTCTGCATTTGAGTCCAGTTTAAAGGTGCGATTTTTCGATTGTACCAAATACACATCACATTTAGGATACATTGATATTCCCTTTTCAATAGAAATATGCTTTATGATTTTTTGAGTTATTTTTAATAAGAGAGGCGTAGTAACATCCTGTATTTCAGGAAATGAATACAGGAAAAGAGCTATCTCGAGCAAGCCTTGTAGCTCTACGTTGTGCTGTAGTAAGTAATGTGCCACCTGAACCATCTTTAGGTGATGCTCACTGTGCTCTTGCACGATTTTATTTTTGTTTATGTGCTGCAAAAATGCCTGCAAAATGAAATTTGCTTGAGAGCTGCTGAAATAACCACACGATAAGGCAAATAACAGAAAATTTAGAAATGAATGCGATAGTTTCGGCTGATTAAAGCAAGCAAGTATGGGATTTATCACTTTGTCTGTAACGGAAAAAAGCATATTTAAAGATCCACCGTTTTCTGTTGAGCTAGCTATCTTAGAAAGCTCGTGTTGAAGGGCACCGATTTCCCTAGTAACACTTTTACAGGAATAACATTTTTTCACCGCTTGCGCAAGCACAGCCATGTCTTCAGCGGCGCTTGCCATGCCGGAGACGGAAGGTAAAATAAATGCGTCACGGTTTCATATCTAACAAATCAAAAAATACATTAAAATGCACTAAATAAATCAAAAGAACAGCAAGCAGGCCAATTAACTAAGTGCATTTGTGCTCAGAATTTTTGAAAATAAATTTATGACCCTATTTTCTGGAGTATTTCCTCTGAATACTCAGCGAGAAAGAGTCGATAATAGCAAAGTAATATAGGGATGTGCATCGCTAGTTTAGATATCTTATTTTTGGCTTTGTTCGTGTGAAAAATTGCAAAGATTTACAGGCCAGGGATGGCAGTATCTGAATTTGTGCGATTTGCATCGGGATGTTAGAAATATTTCGGGTGTTCTTTCAAAGCAATCCAAAACTTTTTGATAAGATTGTATAAACAGCTGCATTTAGGAAACCATGTTTTTATTTTTGAGAAAACTAAAACCAGCTTGTTATAGTCTTTAAGGATGTTATTATTAAACTAAATTATACTTTGCAGCCTAAAAAACAAATATAGCAAATTTTTGATTTAACCTTAGACTTTTTCCCAAAATCAATTATGTGTTTATTCACATAAAAAGACTATTGAGTGGTATTATTCTTTACGCACTGTACGGCCCATTAAGCTGCCAGCAATACTCTAAGGAAATGTTCAACTAATTAAATAATAGTTTGACTGAATAGATCTTGTATTACAGAGCCTTGCTGTCGATAATCTCAATTGGTATTTTTATTTCATTTCCATCCATCTTGATGAAAAGCACAAACTCGATTCTAAAAATAAAATTTCTTACTGTGTATTCGTGAAGACTGAAATAAACAGTCCTCTCAAAAGCCATATCTGTATCCAGCAGCTTTCTCATTACATTCTCCGCATGGACCAAACTGCTGCCCTCATATTCATATTTGTCAAGCAGCACTTCTGTTATTTTGATATTCTCTTTGAACTTGATATTTAGGACAAAATCCTGAAAAGCATATCGTGGCATAGAAATCGTGGCGATACTTGCACCGTCTATCCACACAGGCAGCACAATTACTTCTTTTATGTCTTGGTTTGCCCTATAAACAATATTTGGGTTGCTGAACATCGGATATAGCTCCTTACAAGCTTCGTATAGCCTGTCACGCTCTTCATTTGATAAAGACTGTTCGTTTAAATGCAAATCAATAACCTTTTTCTTCATCTCATAATACGGCTTATTATTTTTTGTAATAATTCCTTTAACGTCTGATGGTGTTTTATGAGTTATAGCCTCCCCCTTTGAAAGCAGAACCCCAATGTCACTGTATATAGAAAGGACGTACCTCCTCTCTTCATACATATAAATATTGTCATTGTAAATTTCTATTCTTATTTTTTCTTTCTTTGGTGTTGCAAACACACACTCGTAATACACACTGAAATTATGGGACTTGAAGGACGGGATGATCTTTGCTGGCAGCTTAATACAGAAGGAGTCTTTTATTTCCACGAAATATGAAGTGAGGTGTAGCATTTTCACATTGTTTGTCTCTATGTATCCGTTTATTTGGACCTTTCTGTTTTCGCGGTCGTTTTTACGGGAGAGTTTCTTGCCACGCAGTGGATATAAAGCTCTATCGCATGCTTTCAAGTTTCTTGCATTTTTATCTTCTGTCTGCTGGTATTCTACCTCACCATCATCTATAATTTGCAAAGTGGCTATTTCTCCCCCATACGCATTCGAGACCTGTAGAAACATCAAGCCAGCACACTTTTTTTGAAAAAAATCTGAAAGCTAAAGGAAAATAGCTTTGAAAAATAAATGACCGCTGAAAGCTATTGCATTATAAAAATTACATATTTTTATAGAGATGGTTTGTAAGGCGATAATTAAAACCAACTATTGCCTTTTTTAAAATTTATTCTTTCTAAGGAACTCTTAACATCCGCTTGTTTTAAATCTCAGCTATAAAATTATACGTGCAGTTCTTACATTACTTTGCTAATAATAAAGTACGATTGGCATGGCTTTGGCTCATCTGTTTTGTTTTCATCAACCTCTGTGCAGATTTGCATGTCGCGTTCTATTTCTTTGGTGAGCACATACCTCTGTCCGTTTATCTCAAAAATTTTGTCTACTTCAATGTCTGCGGGCAGATCTTCTATTTTTATGTCTTTTGGCAGCTGTACAACACCGTATTCTTCTTCCATACGGTGGCTTTTTGGCAAAATTTTTAGTGTTAATATTTCTAGCCATAAGCATGGAAAAGAGACCAATATTTTTTATAGTGGCTAGTTGTGGGCTTGTGTCTACTAATATCATGCGAGAGCATTTCTATTTTTGAAATTAGCTTCAGAAAAAATGTATTGCTGGCCATTCTTTGCGTTAAGCGAATTCAACAAATTATTTGTTCATATACTCAATTTTTCCCAAACCACAACAACATGCTTACGAGAATTCATACAGCAGTACAAAACCTGAGACTCAAGTGATTTTCCTGCAATTCAGACCAGAAATAATATTTCTTAGTTCGTATTGATACCAGGCAAACTATTCTGTTAAGAAAAACCTTGATTCCATGCATATAGTTTACAAATATAAAAAATGCACACTATCCTTTCTTATTATATTCATATAAACAAAGATTTAGAAAAAAGTCCATTTTATTGAAGGACTATTTACGTTACCTATTTTACTTACACCTATCAAAAATTTTGATAAATTTTTTCATAAAATGTACCGTACATGTTATTACGTAATAAAATATGGATGATAATACTGATAAGCTTGCTGATACTGCTCAGCAGTTATTTAGTGTATGCAAGACCAGACCATAGCGAGTCTAAAGTAAGCCTGGATGAATGGCAACAGCGCTGCAACAATCCTGGATGGCGTTGCGAGACTAAAAAGGACTGTATAATGAAGAGAAATGTATGCTGGTTTATGAGTTACACAAAATAAAGGATTGTTCAAGCTATACTGTGTACTTTTTATTATTTATTTTTGCTTAAATGAAATGTTCCTGGTATACCATCCAAAAATATTTCTCACATTTTCGGCAACTGCTCAACGCATATAAAATGCCAGTGATATCCTTAACTTTACGAACATTTATGTCTACTACAAAGTGCAGTTTTCGCATTGTAGAAAACTATGATCTGTTTTATCTGTTGAACAGAAAAGAAACCTGATGCAGAAAGCCCATGCTTGTCTTTTAGCGTATAAAATAACGTTGTTTATTGCTTAAGATTTACATAAATAAAGCTTAAGAATGCGAAGATTTTCAGGTCATTTAGAATCAAATCTTATTCTTCAAGTAAATGCATGAATTTCAACACAAAAGCTCGTAATACTATATGTATTGCTTTAAATATTCGGCTGCCTTACAAATAATGTATTGTTTAAGTTATTTAGTGTATCTACGTCGCTTTGGCCACTTTAAATGATATCCAAAATAAAATTAATCAAATTGAGGTGTAATCAGTTGATTTGTGTATTTGTTTATAGGCACTTCGGAATGAAGCCTGATGTATGAAACCAAAGGCTTTGTTTTCGTTGTAGCACTGCTATTTTTAGTAGGCCTGTGTTCTCCGCTAGCAGCGGCCGTAATAATGGACAGAAGAGAAAGAATCGATCTGGACAAGCTCCATAAAGTGTGTAACAATACTAGTGAGATATGCGATAATACTGAACTCTGTGTAAAATTGAAAAGGATATGCCTCTTTATGCTTGGTATTTAAAATATTAAACTAAGCCTTTAAATATAATCATTTTAAATTCGTTTTTATCGCAGTTGAAGTGTAAAACGAGTATAGGATTGCTAAATGTATACATATTTTCCTCATGCTCCCATCTTTAAGCATTGTATGATGAATTTTTGAATGCAGTTTATTCAAAGGACTCTGTATGGATTAAAGGCGTCCTAGAGAAAGCTAAGAACATGAGGAATGCTTATCTTTGCTGAATAATAAACAAAAATTATAAGTATAGTAAGATGAGATCGATTCTTAATTTAAGTCTTCATGATTTAATTAATTAAGATTAAAAAACAAAAATATTCTAGCCGACCCTTGAATATGATATCGGGAAAAAAGCTATTTTTATATGTAGTAATCGCACTCTTGTCCATTGTCTCGCTGGGCACAGCATTCAAAGTTCATAGCGTGAAAAAGGACACCGACCCGTTGTATCAAAAGTGCGCAATTGGCCGTACACTTGGGATCTGCCCCAATATTTGAAAGGATTAAATGAATCTGCAACAAATTTATCAAATTCATTTTAATGACCAGTATATTGTTAAACTGTATAATGCAGTAATCGCTTTCAATATTTTTAAATTGTGTTTAAAAAAATCATTCGTCTTTCCCCAACACGCCTTCTTTGAAAAAACAAAACTTTTTTTTAAAACGATCATCGTATCACAATTTCGGGACTACTAGCGCCTGAAATACAACTCAAAGCAACTAAGATATGTTTAAATCATTTATTAACTCTATATTCTATGTACGAGAAATAAAATCAAAAATATTGAGAGATATGTTCAATTCAAATATATGAAAAAATGATATTTAGGAATTTTTATTTATTTTATAATAGAAACCCATGAAAAGAGTAACGCAGCTACTAATTGTGCTTGTAATTATGGTGCTTGTGGGCTTGTCATTAGCATCTTACAGCGGAGCGTTTGAAAGGCATGAGCCTTTGGATTTCTATCATACATGGAAGAGGAGATGCAATAGTGATTACTACAGGTGCAATAACGTGGCGGATTGTAAGCTGAGGGACAGAATATGCTGGATGCTTAAAGAAGAATGATTTATTTATACTATAATAAGAATTCAAGTATAACTTTATTAAATATTTATTCAAGCTGACCAAGTTTGGCATGCAAGCTTAAGGTCTTGCCAAAATTATTGATCGGAAGAATAATACCTACAGCAGTGGTTTTGGAAGCAAAAAAAATATTTTTTCAAAGGTCATAATCGTAAGAGATGCGAAAATGGCGCAAGTTAACGTGTGCTGTCCTCGTACGTGCGTTATAAAATACAATAGTTGATGTTGATCAATATTTAATTTTAATCAAATATTGAGAAAATCAATTGCTTATAATGTGAATTTTATGATACTTCATGCACAGCGAGATAAAAATGTGTTTGATTATGCTCTTATTACTTGCTGCTGTTTCGCTGTCAGCTGCTTCAAAGATGAAAGACTACGGATCTATTGATTTAAGCGACTACATTGAGCAATGCAAAGGAGATGGCATAGAGTGCAAAGATAGTGAATTCTGTAGATTCTTAAAGAGGATATGCTATTTTTTTGGCGACAGAATTTAGTTTGTTGCAAAAATAAATTATCTTTAATAATGCATTTTATCCTGCTTTCCTTAAATCCATTCTAATGTGCATATTACCTTGTCTTATTACTACATATATAGGCTTTTGGTTTTCTTTGAGTCTTCTTTCGTACTCGCATTAATATTTTGGAGCCTGTTGGCGCGTGTACCGAAAATAGAAATCTTGCGATAAATCATGGGTGAAGAAGCAAAATGTTATTGTGGCAAGAGAGCAATTTTAGTATATGGAAACACCTGCTACTTCAAGACAATAAAAGATTAATGAAGAAGTTGATATTCGCTAAGTATATCCATTTTAAGTCCATGTATAAATACAAAATACTTCTCAATACCTGATTAATTTGTCGATTTAATACGCATAGCATTGTATTGATTATTATTACTCTTGTTTTTGCATTGTTGAACGGGAATTTTGCTAGTTTGAGACTTATTAAATGAGCTGAGTGTGTATAGCAGAATGTGGTGAAATGGCGCTGCGAAGAAAAGCCATAATCATTGGCCCAGCAAGCATATATGAAATATTTGAGACAAATATGAGTTTTAAACTTAACCTGAATCAGGAACTTATTCATTCTAAGTGAATAAATATGTGCTATTAACAATTTTTTGAAAAAACTTTCCTTCTCTCCATTGTGACAGTAAGTAGAGTTTTGAACAAAATATATTCAAAAAGCCTCTCCTGCTCGCTTAAACGCGCAACATCTTGAGATGTAGAGGATTACAAGAGCCTTGTCATATGAAATAAATTCTTTTGGCATTACCAATGCCATTTCTCCCAGCACAAATGCCCAAATATGGAAAATAATATTTATGATTTTTATTTTTGTGATTTTAATTTTATGATTAGAACATTTTAATACACTAATATTTTCGCAAAATTATGCATTTTTGCTTGAGATTAACCATCCCATTGCTGCTCTTGCTCTTAGCCGTGATTAGCATTTCAGTCATTACTTGTAAGATTTCCCTAGAGGGGGATACTCACTTTTTGGACGATTATGTAGAAATATGCAATGACAAGAGCTATGAATGCGAATCCCCAGAAGAATGTAAGATACTTAACATGATTTGCTGGATGATACGAGGTTATTAGTAAAATAATAAAGGTAACAAATTTTGCGCATGCAAAGAGAGTATACGTCGTTTTGAAGAGTTATCTTTTCAGCATTTTTAAAATTCTCTTATAAATTAATGATTATAAATTCATAATAAACCGAACCTGTGTCAGTGGATGAAGAAACCTTCATATTAATTTAAAATACCTTTCGCAGCTTTCAGTGATAAAACCTTTTCAATTTTAATGTTTATTTCTCTTTGTTATATCAATATGGTTATATTTTAATCACTAAAATTTAATTAAGAATTCGGTTTTATTATTTTTAATTTAAATGATATAAAAACTTACTATTAGAACAGCGATGATGAGAATATTTTTTATTATTCTTTTCGCAGCAGCGCTTCTACTATCGACTCTGCCCTTCGTACTATCAAAAGGCAAAACACACGGGGGACTACTTGAATCGATGGACTGGAGTGCCTTTTGCAAAAACTTAAAAGACGAATGCCAAAAGGATGCATTCTGTGAGCATTTCAAACAGACATGTTGGAAAATAGCAAATAGAGTGCTCAAAAAGGAATACGCTGACTGATAAAAATCAAGAATTTGGGTATTGTTCTGGCCATTACACAGAATCTTGCTCTATAGTAGGTAAATTTCAATAATCTAGCTAAACTTAGCGTTATTTTTCTTACCCCACATTAGTTTAGCCTTCTCTTAACATTTAAAGTGTCGCATACTATCCATTTTAAATAAGCGCAAAAATGCCTCATAATAGAAATAAGCCTTAAGTAATAGTTTTTATAGATCTACTTAGTAAAATCTCTGAGTTTTTAAGGAATATTATCGAAAAATATTTTTTGATTTCTGAAGAAAATTGTGATTTTCATTGCTTAGAGTTGTACGTTATGCATGCTGTGTAGTAAAGTATGGTAATGGTATCCTGTCTGCATACACGAGTTTTCCTTTTTCATGTGTAAAAACCTTGAGGTGCAAAGAAAGATAAGATCAATCCTGGAATCGTGATTAATAGTCGCTAGCTTGCACAAATATATCAATTGCATGATTAAGAAATCATACTGCTAATTATTCATACTGCTATAGAGTATTTAACCACAATAACTTCTTGTTTAATACCAATTGACCTCATAATTTTAATTTATTAAAAGATTAAAGTTTTTAATAAAAAATTTTGAAAGAAGGGTAATGAAAGGGATATATCGTGCCTTACTTATAGCTGGAATTTGCATGATGCTAGTTCTACCTGCTATATGCACGTCTGAAGCTGCACGAAAGATTTTTCAGGATTTGATTTACTGGGAGGGCGTATGCATGCATCTAAGAAACGATTGCATGCGAAGCTCAGAATGCTTGAAATATTTAATGAGATGCAGAGAAATATCGCAAAGATACTTAGCCAACGAGCCTTCCGACTGAAATATTTGATAGAAGCTTAAATGCATTAAAGGCTTCAAATAACTATTGCTTTTCAACAATTTTTTGTATTTATTCCTATCTTATATCTGACTTCTGCAACCGGTAGGTACGCACGCCATTGTATAATGCACTCGTTATCATTTAGCAGCACATAAAGATATTTCCCACAAAACAAATCTTATAGCTTAAAAATTTAAAGCTATTTCTTTAGTATTCGACGGTAGCAACTGTACCTGAATTTCTTCAAATAATTCTGATTATGAATCAAAGATACTCTCACAAAAGCCAGCAATCTTTCTTTAGCACACATTTTAAGGCATAAAAATGAAATTACGGCAGGTCTGAGCAACAGCGGATAGTTGATAAAGCGGCGTTTTCTATGTCTGTGAGAATATGCCAGAATTTTTCAAATATTCTTAGACTTTATGTCTTTAAGTTATTACCATGCTAAATCAAAAATAGAGTTTAATTTGATATGATATATTACCAGTTTTCAATCTTTCTGCAATATCAACAGCCAAATAAAAAAAATGTATTGCAATTTTACTCTTGGCACAGTTTTCGAAGGTGATTAAATATGTACAGGCTCTTTTCAAAGATCAATATAAAACTCAAAAGATATCCTGAAATGGTTTCATTGGAAAGTCACATCATTTCTGCGGATATTTCAGTTTTACGCGAAATTTTATCAACAGTTATTTCGCTGATATCATTTCAGTATTATAAAAGAAATTTTTAGCCACATTGGAATGAAACGTCAAATCATGATCCTGATTGTTATAATTCTCATACTGTTGTTTGCGGGTCTTTTGCAGGCAAAAGTAATTGCTGTCAAGAGGAAAAAACTTATGAATACGACAAAGAGCCTATACCACAGTATCAAAGTGGAAGGCTGTGTTAATCAAAACAGCGAGCATTCCAACGGATCTCCCTGCTGGCTACCCATCTGAATAAAATATTAACTGCTTAAAGCTAAAATGAAGTTATTTTATTATAGTTTACCGCACCTATTGGCATTTGATATCATCTTTGTCTTTGATCGTAATTATATGAGAACAATCATTTTTTTATTTATAAACAAAAGCGCAAAAAAGGTATGAAAAGCGTCGTAAAAAGGATGCTTTGCACATTTTTACTAATCGCATTATTTGCGTCGATAGTATTTGCACTTGAAGCCCCGACAGTGTCGCCGAAAAAAGACTTGGATAGCTGGGTTAAATACTGCCAGGAGCATGTGCACAGTTGCACGGAATCAGCATATTGCAGAAAAATGAAACGTATATGCTGGCAGGTAGTTAAAATGAAGAAGTTAAAAGAGCTTTTTATTTAATGAATATTTAGTGCAATATTATAAGTTATATACGTTTATGTGTCTTTTTTCGCTAACATGAATCTTAATGATTCATTGCCCTGCTGATTAAGTACCTAAAATTATTTTTATTATTATAATGTCATTTTTACGGTAAACATCGTACTGTCAATTGACCGGCAACAAAATGAATTGAGCTTGTTATTGTGAGATTCACAGCTTAGCTATTCTTTAAGCTATCTATCTTATTTTTTGAGGACGTATAGCTCAGTGGTAGAGCCTCCGGCTGCAACCCGGTATGTCGCAGGTTCGACTCCCGCTGCGTCCTTATAGATTTTATTTTTTTTAATTTAAGAAATGGTCAAACTGCATTTTAAGTCTCTTTCCGTTCTTGTAAGTTATTCTCTCCTGACTCTCTTGATAATCCTTTAAACATATACCTCGTACTATGAATACCTAACTAGCATCCTGTGCCTTTGCATATCAAAAAAATAAATAATGAACATAACATAAGACTATATATAAACTGATTTATGTCTAAACTCAAATAGCACAATAATTAAATACATGACTTCCTACTTTATTTTGTCATCTCTCAAAAGCTTATTCGCTCTGGTTATTTCTTTATCATGAAAATTTTGTAAAAATTTTAACCCTGCCATATCGCAAAGAAGATGTTAATACAGTTTTCTAATTACTGTATGGTACATACGAAGTATTTTCTGATGAAAATACGCACAAATTTTTAAAATGATACTGGTCTTTTCTATTTGATTTTATTTTTGAAGTCTTTATAAGGAACTTAAAAAAATAATGCTTGAATAAATCCTTTTTTATTCCCATAAATGCAATCTACTGGCCGCTTCATCTTATTATGGTATAATTTCAAACAAAACATATTTTAAGAGTCTGTGGTATATGTTGAGATCTTTATGTACAGGTTCGCTGCTTGTCTCATCCGGCTAAATCCACATTTCGTTTCAGAAAAACAGCTGAAGAGTTTTACAAGTGGTTTTACAGTAAAACAAGAATAAAAGCGCTGCGGAATGATAAAACATGGGAAAAGATCATGCGCATTGCTCACATCACACATGCTCGCACGATACAGACATCAAGAAAATAACCCGAGTGCTGTTTATAATTCTCATCTTCATGGCGATAGAGCTCTGGGGGCACTACAAAACGCATTCGCTCAGTCTTCTTGCAGATGCACTCCATCTGCTCGTAGATCTATCAGGATTCATTGTGAGTATAATAACCTTAAAAATATCAAAGAGGCACGAAAATAGCAAAATGACATTCGGCTATCAGCGTGCCGAGATCCTGGGAGCACTGCTTTCGATTGTGCTTATCTGGGCGGCTATAGGATATTTGGCTGTTGAGTCTTTCCACAAATACATGCACCCCACCGAGATAGACGGTTTTACATTTTTTGGAATTTCTGTAATGGGCTTCTTTGTAAACCTGCTTTGTGTCTATGTGCTGCACCACGAAGAGTATTCACATGATATGCGCAACAAGAACCTGAATATGCGGGCAACGATTGTGCATGTGGTGGGAGACATCGTGCAGTCGGTAGGGGTTATCATCGCATCAGGAATAATATACTTCTGGCCCAAGCTTGTGATCGCAGATGTGTTTTGCACACTCTTCTTTGCAATATTAGTGCTGTGCACAACGATTTACATTCTGAGAGATGCGATCTTCATTCTGGCTGAGGGTGCA
Source organism: Enteropsectra breve (assembly GCA_024243835.1). Lineage (NCBI taxonomy): Eukaryota > Fungi > Microsporidia > Enteropsectra > Enteropsectra breve. Next base: position 16,699 of record JALPMN010000640.1, on the reverse strand, counting down.
CCCGCGCAAATTGATCAGAATAAAATACGGGAAAAGATGTTGAGTTTTGGCTCTGTTATAAAGATCAATACAATGAGAGTATGGTCCGTCTCAGTAAACCAACATGCTATAATGCTGAATGTCCTGGCAGACAGACTATCGATCTCAGAATACGAAACCTTGATGCTTAATATCACAAACTATCTCAAGAAAGAACTTGAAATTGCACATGTTTCGGTGCAAATAGATACTCCACGAACAAACCAAAATCACTCTGGTTTAGTGGTAGGCGGCGTAAATGTGAACAGCGAACAGATTGTACATGCCTTATAAATAAAAACTTTAAAAAATTAGAATACACAAGAGATTTCTTTCACCATAAATTGAAAAAATATTATAAATTCTACTTTTCAGTATAAACTCCTTCAACATACACAACAAAATGAAAAATATAACTATAATATAGCTATAATATAACTATGAAAACTAACGATAATCGATATTAATTTTTATTTGTTGGTTGAGTTTATTTCAACGGATCTACACACCAAAATAGTTGTTTGATGCCTTTTGTTCCTTGTCCTTCGTGCTCTCAGGCTTGTTAACCCTCGGTCTGTAATTGTCCGAGTCCCTTCTAAAAGTGACATCCAGGTTCTTCAAGAATATGTTCATTCCATCAGCAAGCTTCATTGGGGCACTTGCTGTGCTGTGGACTCCGGGCTCGCCCTCAAACACAATAACCTTGTCAGCCAGATACGTTCCAACAATAAGATCATGCTCAACGATAAAAGCTACCTTTTTCTTGCTGTAAATATACTTCTTTATTATTTTTGCAATGGCAATACGCTGGTCTGAGTCGAGGTACGCGCTGGGCTCATCCAAGAGATACACCGATGCATCTGTTCCCAAACACACGATGATCGCCACTCTTTGCAATTCTCCCCCCGAAAGATTTGCCACTGGCTGATCCAAAATATAGTCGATATTCAGTGGCCTTATGACTTCGGTGTAGAACGCCTGGTCGTAGAATGCGCCTCTTATTTTGGCAGTAAACAAGTCTCGTACAGTGCCTTTGTACTTCGGAAGAATCTTCTGTGGCTTGAGGCTCACAGACATTCCGAAACACTCCAACTTTTGGTCATTTTCAAGCTTTCCTGCGATCATATTAACAAATGTTGTCTTTCCCATTCCATTCTCTCCCAGAAATACTACAATTTCCGAGCTGCGGAAACTTCCTTCTGATATTTCTATTTTGAAGTTCTCGAAGCTCTTTGATATCTTTGGATACGTAAACTGCTGGACCTCGCTGGATTTCCCCTCTTCTGGCTCCTGTATATTAAACTTAAGACCAACGGATCTGAAGCGCATATTTTCAGTGGGAATAAAGCCATCCAGAAAAATGTTGATTGCTGCCTTGATGCTCTGTGGTGCAGTTATTACGCCATAAGCTCCACTGGCACCATACAGAACACACCCATAGTCACACATGAGATCAAGGATGGCCAAGTCGTGTTCAACAACTAAAACATATTTGTTGTCAGTTATCAGCTTTCTTATTTCAGTTGCTGCTGTCAAACGCTGCTTTACATCCAAATACGAGGAGGGCTCGTCAAAAACATAGAGATCTGCATTTTTCATGCAGGCAACTGCGATGCAAAATCTCTGTAACTCTCCCCCTGAAAGCTCAGTCAGCTGACGGCTCATAATATTTTTTAAATAAAACTTGCTGATGTAATAGTCTTTCATTCCCCGCTCATCCATTTTCTCAATCACTTCTTTGACAGTCACTTCCTTATTTTCAAAGCGCTTCTGCAGAATCTTCGGTATCTTGTCAATGTACTGTATTTTGTTGGATGTTGCCACCTTTTCCTCAAGCAGCTTGGTAAAGAAGCCATGCAGCTCGCTGCCTCTATAGTTTTTAAGAATCTCTGCCCACTCAGGCTCCTTCTCGTACTGGCCGAGATTAGGCTTGAGTTTTCCAGCCAAGATCTTCAGTGCCGTGGATTTTCCGATACCGTTGGTGCCAACCAGCCCCAGAACTTTTCCAATTTTCGGCACCGGAAGGCGGTGCAGCTTGAAGGAATTCTCTCCGTAGCGGTGCGAACAGTCCTTCGTCAGATTGTTTGGCAAATTTATAATGGTAATTGCCTTGAAGGGGCACTTCTTCTCACAGGCGGAGCATCCAATACATAGAGTCTCGCTGATCTGGGAGACTTTGCCTATCGTGATGCACTGCTTTCCGATTCTGTTGACCGGACACGCCTTTTTGCACTCGAGGTTGCATTCTTTCGGGCGGCACAGCTCCTCATTCACAATGGCAAGTCTCTTGAGAGATTGTTTATCATCGTTTTTTGCCATTTGGGTAAAATTTTTATGAATTTTAAATAGAACTTAAAACTTATGGAAGTTTTGGACACTCACATCTTTTATTAATAGGAATATATTCTTTAAAAATCTATAATGTACTATATTCTTTTTAAATAAACACCTTAATGTCAAGCGACTATATATAATACAAAAAATCCGTAATTATTTTTATGTTGTAGCAAAATTCTCACATTTATTTTCACATTTTTAAATATTGTCGTATTTATTTAGATTTCTACTCACTGAATATCATTATTCTGTATATGGCTGTGTATTTCTCTTCACCGTGATTGTTTTTTATCTTAATTCTTAGGCTTTCAGGCATGCTTCCTATTTTAAATTCTTGATAGCCTTTGCCTTGGTATTCAAAAGAATACTCTTTGGCCTTTCCTGTGATATCTTCAGCAGAAAACACGACAAACTCTCGCAATGCGCTCTTTTCATTGCCATCCACAGGATGATAAATAGCAATTCTGCCATTCACAACTGGCTTTTCAAGCTCAATATTAATATCACCCTGAGTGCCACTAAGAGCCAGGCACTTGCTTGTACTTTCCATAATATTTGTTACCTTGGATGTGTACTGCCTGAACAGCCCATATCTGTACAGCTGCCCTTCGTCCACGCTTACCCGGGCCCCTTCAGTGGCCTTCAGCACATTTCTCGATAATTTTGTATTTTCAAGGATGTTTTTCTCTCTCTTCAGTATTGATATTTCGTCTATGAGTTCTGAATATCCTGAAGGCTTCATCACAAGCCAAACAATTATGCCACACAGAACTCCATACAATAAGTAAGGCTTAAAAACCCTATTAAAAGCCTTAAGGCTATTTTTAAGATCGCTCTTTGCTTTGTTACCTGCGTCAATTGTTGTTCTATTTTCCAAGAAGTCATATGTATTGCTGAATCTTTCTCTTGTCTTTCCTTTAAGCCTGTTTATGACGTCTTCGTCCTCAATCGCTATCTTTGGATTCAGCATCATTGAGTCATTTTGTGTTAAATGGAATGTTGTATCTGGTGAATTTACATTTATTTTGTGTTTCTCATCCATTATGGGTCCAATAAAATAAATGTTTTTGAGTTAAAAAGCTTTTAAGAATAGGAAAGGCTTCATTCAAGGGCTCTTTACAAAAAATACTATGGTTTTATCATGTTTTACCGTGTGTTTCACAACCTTTACTTTAGCCTGTTGTTTTATAATAGGAATTTAAATTTATATAATAATAATTCCAATAGGCTTTTACTCAGAAAATCCATAGATTATTTTACATTTTCCGAGTGAAAATTTTACCTCTGCATGGCCAACAGCTATCTGGACTATCTCCACTCGCTGGACAAGAAACAGCTTATCAAAATGATATACAGCCCTCCCAAGCCAAAGAGAAAACTTCCCAGTGCTTCTGAACGCACGATAGCGCTGAGGATGAGCTACGACGGCCGGAACTATCTGGGCGTACAGGCCCACATGAACATCAAATCCATTGGAAATGAGCTGCTCAGCGCACTAAGTGCCACCGGAATCGGGCACTCTCCGGTTTTCTGTGGGCGAACCGATGCTGGTGTGTCCGCTGTAGACATGGTCGTCAGTATCCGCGCGATTTCTCGATTCCCAGAGCCAAATAGAAGCTACTGCCAAACCCCCGCCGACATAGATGAGTATCCATACGATATGATTCTGAATCAGCAGCTGCCGAAGGACATTCGCATAACGGGCTGGGCGCCTGCCCCAGATGACTTTTCAGCCCGCTATTCTTGCACGCAAAGGCACTACAAATACTATTTTGTGCTAAATGGCATGGATATTCCACGGATGCACGAGGCAGCCAGCCGCATCAAGCAAATGACTAATTTTTACGATCTGTCGACGCATTCGAATCCGCGTGCTGTATATGACAGAACAATTGATATGCTTTCAATAGAGAAGGTTGAAGAGGGATACTCAACCGATAGAGAGCTTTCATGTTTTAAATACAAACAGGATATTGATCAAAGCTTAAATTCAAGAGACAGCGTTTCAGACGATTTATGTAAAGATGACATGTTTTTTATGAGAGGATGCTTCAAATCGTCTCTAAGAAACAAAAATGAGCCAAGGATATCGAACGATCTGTACTGCATGGACATAAAGGCACGCTCCTTTCTGCACAGCATGGTAAGAAAAATCATATGGCTAATCAAAAGCTATGCATATGGCAATGATTTTGATCTGAGCTATGTGGGCATTGCAGATGCAGTTCCACTGGTTTTTTATGGAGCTGAATTTAAGGAAAAGCTACAATTTATTTCAAGCAAGTTCTGCAGGATTCAGTTTGAGAATGAAGAGAATGAAGCGCGGATTGTATACCACATTGCGAAGCACAGAACAAGGAAGTTCCTCGGGGAAGAGCAGTGAAATGAACATAAATATCAAATTAATAAAATAGCGAATTTTAATTTTGTTCAAAAGATTGGGCCTATATCTTATACAACAGAAATACTTTGATTTATTTCACATATAAAATCATTTACTATTGTAAAACTACAGACTTGTGCCGGGTGGTAATTGAATTTTAGTAGAATAATTTTATTCCAATAAACAGAATGTTAACAAGGAATGTTAGCTTAATAGAGTGCATGATAAGGGCATTTTATTTATAAAAAATCATATTTTTCTTACCCATGGTAGAACTTTCTTTTCAGACAGTGGAACAGTCAATGGATATATTTCTTAACTTGCTAAGAGCAAAAATCGCGAACAGGCCGTATTTGATGAGGCCAGATGTGCTATTCTGGATAAGAATATCTTTTACTGTATCGTGCCTAGTACGAGCAATCATAGTATTCTACATCTACTTTAGAGTCAAAAAAAGCCATGACAAGACTGTTATTAAAGTACCAAAAACTGGCCTCTTTGTAATCCCAAATACTGAAACAGTCGAAATGACTGTCAGTGAGTATGATTTGTCACAGGCAAAGAACCAGATACGCTGGGCATTGTTGTTTCCTATCGCTATTGCTTTAATGCACTATAAATGGGGTGTTATGAACTTTTTTGTGATGCAAATTGTTTCGCTCTTTAAGAATCTGCTTTTTAACCCGCTTTACCATGCTTTTCTTTTTAACAAGCTAATTTTGCGGCCATACAGTAAAAATATGCTTTTTGAGGCACCCGAAGCATCTGGAGTTGATGAGATAAAGGATGATGAAATGGCCCAGAAGAACGACATAAAAAGAAAGAAAGAGGATTAAAGCGCTTTATAATTAAAAAACGTTATTGCGTAGCAATAGACATTAGGGATGTTGAAAAAGCCACAACCAGAGTTCTGATTAAATTTCAATAAAATTGTGTCTAGTAAGAAAGAACTGTTTTTTTAATGTTCGATAGCCCAGATTAGATCCTAACTTATACAGTTGTTTTGAAAATTAATCTTGTATTATGTGAAATTCAATGGATTCTTTAAAAATAGCTATGCTTATATTAGAAATCCGAATAGGTCTTTATTTTATAAAAGATGTAGCACCAAGGCTTTTGAACTTTATAAAAACTTGAAATAAAAATCTAGTTATAAGCGAGACCTTATTGCAAATGAAAAAATAGTGGTATTGATGGATGATAAGAAGGCCCACATGACCTCGAAAATATATATTATCTAGTATTTATAGCATATATAACAATTGTATTGTATAGTCATGCTATAAACATGTTTTAAAGCCTTCGCGAATAAAAATCTTGCTCGTTTTAAATTATTGTTTTTTCATTGTTTATTTGTAAAAAATTTTTTACCCATGGCTGAAATTTCATTGCAGTCAATAGAGCAATTCGCTAGCATGGCACTCCATCTCGTAGGCCTGCAAATCACCAAAAAGCCGTTCATGATGAGGCCAGATGTGCTATTCTGGATAAGAGTAACTTTTGCAGTAACAAGCGTGATCCAGGCCGCACTGTCCCTGTTTATCTACTACAGGATCAATAAAAAAAATGACAAGACTGTTATTAAAGTTGCACAGTCGGGAATCCTGTCAGGCGCCGATGCAGATGAGGTTGAAATGACTGTTCGTGAGTATGATTTGTCACAGTGCAAGTCCCTACTAAGCTCATCTGTGTTGTATCCCATTGGTGTCGCTTTTGTTCACTATAAGTGGAATGTTATTCACCCGTTTGTGTTGCAGATCACTTCTCTCATTAAGAATCTGCTTTTCAACTCACTGTTCCATGCCTATCTTTTCAATAAGACAATTTTACGCCCATACAACAGAAATATGCTCTTCCAGACTACCGAGAAGCCTGAAGTAGAAGAGATCACCGATGACGAGCCAGTCCAGAAGATTGACAAGAAGAGAAAGAAAGAGGATTAAACGTTTTATATTATGCATTTAGTGTTAGTTTTCTAAAAAATAAAGTTTTTCTAGTGCTAAATCCAGAAATTCTTTCTTTATAAAGAAACATCAGTAGCGATGCTAGGCTTTTGTTCTATCGAACAGTAAAAGGAGTTTTTCTGTTTACATTGTTGTACCAGAAGCTGTCATGTGTAGATCTCAAGTGCTCTATTCTTTATTTCAGAAACTGATTTTAAAAATATATTCACTTCTATCAAATATCAAAAGAATGTTGCATGTTGATTACAGTTGAGAAAACACAATGATAGCATGGCTTATGTTTAATAAAAAATATTTTCCCTAATTCAAAATACTTATGGGACTGGCTGAAAAATTAAACATCTGGCCCCAGGAAATGATTGCTGAGAGCAGGGATACGCTAGCATATTGTAGTTCTCAGAAACCTTCACTTAAAATAAAAAGTACTACACGCTGGGCGAAAAAAATTGTACATGGACTTTTAATAGAAATGAAGTATAATGATCTTTTAGCGTATGATGATCAAATGATATATTAAAATGATAATACTGTTACAATTCAAACGCATTTACGAACTATTTTGATTTTTTAAAAAATTTTACCCATGTTCGAGTACGGAAACTCATTGCAGTCTCTTGAGCAATTCACAAACATGACAATCCAGATGTTCAGCATGCAAATCAACAAAAGCCCATTCCTTATGAGGCCAGATGTAGTATGCTGGGTAAGAATCATGTTTGCAGTAGCATGTCTTGTAGAAATCGCTCTGTCTATGTTCATCTTCTACAGAATTAAAAAGATAAATGACAAGAGAATTATTAAACTGCCAAGGACGGGATACTTCAATAGTTCCGATGCTGCTGAGAGGGAGGTGACGGTCTGCGAATACGAAACGTCTCAGTGCAGTCCCCTTTTAAGCTCAATAGTGTTGATTTTCTACCCAATTGCTATCGCTTTCATGCACTACAAGTGGAATGTCAATTACATGTTTGTGGGGAAGATCATCACTCTTTTCAAGAATCTGGCTTTCAACTCTCTTTATCATGCATATCTTTTTAACATTCCAAGTGTGCGCCCATACAATAAGTTTAAGCTTTACGAGCCTAAGAGACCTGAGGTTGAGGAGATAAAGGATAATGACTCAGTCCAGAAAATTGACAAGAAGAGAAAGAAAGAGGATTAAATTAATGCTATGATATTACTGTTTTTAAGAAAGCTGTTTATCGAAAATAAATTTTGTGCATGCATGTACATTTTTTTACATTTCTAACATACTAATACTAAATTCAGGTAGCATTTTCATAATTGTAGTGCAATAAGTATTGCATAATTGTAGTACAATAAGTATTGCATATTCAGGGTTTATTCTTGATGTTGTTTAAAACCAAATTTGAAAAAATGCACTTGAAATATAGACAGCCACTATTATATCAGCTAAAAACTAAAGCACAAAGCCATATGATGAACCAAGTTCATATATGACTAGAGGCAAGCCACATTAGAAAATATGTGGCTCAGCGTTAGCATTTGACCACATATTTCAATGCTTAAAATAAAAAGGTGATATTCACTAACTGCTATCAAAGCCCTTAAAATACATACTTATAGAATCTTCGGTTAGCAATCAGAATAAAAACTACTTCCTCTTTACTTTCCTGCTTCTTCTACTCAAGCAAGAAAAATTTTTTACAAATTTTGCGCCCATATGGATAGCGTCTTCAGAGTTCAGCCAAAACCATTGATAAATGCCATCGTAGACACCCTCAAATCCAATGGAAACATATCCCTTCCGGAAAACCACGATATTATAAAGACAGGCCATGGAAAGCAGTATTCTCCAGAAAACCCAGACTGGTACTATGTCAGAATGGCAGCTATCGTAAGACAGGCCATGAGATTCGGAACAGTCAGCCGTAAGGGACTTGCCCACAGATACGGAATCAGAAAAAACCGTGGAGTAAGACCAACCAAATTTGCTAGAGCATCTGACTTTGTAAACCACTCTGCCATTGAAGAGCTTAAGAAGATCGGATGGTTCAACTTCGACAATGAGGAGAATATTCTTACCAAGGAGGCAAAGGATATCCTCGGTGAAATAGTTGATAAGATTAACGAATAAACATTTATTTAATAGCTGCATTTTTATTAGTCAGGTTTTGATTTTATATATTTTTATAAAAGATGATCTTTGTAGCCAATAACTCAAAATTACAGATGCTGTGCAAAATAATGAAGCTGTTTTTATTCTAAAATTTCAATAAAGCATATTTACTTGTAAAACACGAAGAACGATAAAGTTTTATTTTAAACATTTACTTTGATGCTTGAGAATCTTCATATTGCTGCGTTGCTTCCTCAACCATTTGCAGATACTGCTCATCAGTGAGATTGAGATTGGGCTTATCACTGAGCGTCAGCCTTCCCGTTTCATTTGCCTCTATCAAATGAAAATGACAGTGCTTGATCAGCTGCCCGTTTTCATTGTTCTGTAAAATATTATAGCTTTTCATTCCAAATGAACTGACGAGATCCTTAGCAGCCTTGAGTACATTTTCCAAGACAGCGTCACTGCAATCGCCCAGCTTTACCACATGCTCCTTTGTTATCAGCAGGAAGTGTCTGCTGCTTGTTGGAAACTTGTCCAAAATCACGTACAGGTATTCGTTCTCAAATATAATGTTGCGTTTATTGTCTTTCAACGTGCAGAAAAGACATCCCATGAGGTGTCTAAAATTTTAATTTTTTTAAATTAAAGTGATGAAGAAAAAATATGAAATTAAAAACTATGCTGTAGGAAATCATCCTATAGCATGAATTCATAATGAAAATAACATATTCCGTTAATCAATCAAATACTACATAGGATAAAAATACTGCCTTTGAAAAGTTAATCTTGGTGATAATTTACTTATCTTTTTGTATTCGAATTCACATTCAAATTGGAATATACATTATAAATCATAAAAGAAGGGTGCTTAATTAAGTAATATTCTTTTTATGGATATTTTACAACTTTTATAGTTTCATGTTGTGTTATAAACAGCGATATTGCTTTTCCTAGACTCGTATGAGCTCCAACAAATACCAAAAGTTAAATGCACTGCAATGCCTATGTATTAAATATATAGTATTTTTGCCCTGGTTGCATTAGAGTGTGTGCCTTTTTACTGTTTTTTTCTATCCCGTTTCTTTAAAATATTTTTCGTCATATTTTTTCTTGCCCATCTATGGATCTTAACTTTTCAGAAAATGTAGTACAGATAACCATCAAGAAATTTAAGAACAGCTATACAACACTCATACAGAATCTCCCCAAGGAGCGTCTAGACAAAATACTCTCGACATGCCGCACTAAATTTGGCTGCGGGGGAAGCGTTGTGAAAGATACCACAAAGCCGTCTATACTGCTACAGGGAGACCATAAATTCAATATTGAGAAGTTTCGAAATACGATATTTGAGGGGTTAGAGCTCAAACTGACCGACAAGTAATGGTTGCAATAAATATTTTACTACGGCAGATTATTTTCTATTAGTTTTACATTATTATAGATTAGTATTACAAGAATCAAACGTTCTTAGCTTAGTTCTTTGATACTTTATGATAGAGAAAAAAATCACTTTGTCTTAAAATTTTTAAATTAGATTGCACCCATGCTGCAGAACTTCACGTTAGAAAATTTAGATTGCCTTGTTACCACAATACTTGGGATAGGAGTGTTTAAATCGCTAGCTTTCTCTCCGGTTAGAAGGCTGCTCCTGTCCGGCTGTGTTCTTGCAGTGTTTGTCGTATTTATTGCTCTGAGTATTGCTCAGCATCTACTGATTTATTTTTTAATAAAGAAAAAGAACGACAACACCAAAGTGAAAGTCCCATTCAAAAACGGATTCTTTGGCAGGCTTGACGAGAGCAGACCTGTTGAAATGACCACTGCAGAATACGACGCTACTCAGTGCAAATACGATTTGATGATTACTCTGCCTTTTGTATTCGTCATCTGCCCAATTGCGTACTACTTTTTCGGCAGCTTCGCACTGATTTTTGTTGCTGTTAATTTCGTGAGAAACATCTTATTCAATCCCCTCTCTTTGATCTATTTGTACGGGGTCAATCTCAAGAGACCCTTCCATAGGGTAATACTCCATGAATTGATATGGGGAGAAGCAGCCAAAACACTTGAAGAGGAGCCAACCCGTAAAAAGGAAGATTAACTAAAATATGTTAAAGAAAGTGTTGTATACGCGGCCAAGCAAATATTTTACCTTTATATTATAAAGACTTACTACTAAATATTGCAATGAAACAGGATCAAAAATCTATATGCATTTGCATTCTTTCCGTCGCAACTGCTCCCGCGTAAAAATGCGTCAGGTCTAAATATTTTTTTACTTTTCTTATTATACAGTTGCCACTCATTTTGATACACGATATACATTCATGAAATATAGTGAATATAGCTATAATAATAGTATTTTACAATTTAAATTTCTATTTTTGATCTTTTAGTTGCGTTTGACATGCCCAAGAAGAAATTGGTGATCAGTTTTCATCCTTAATAGCTTTCAATAGGCTATATTAAATTTTGTAAAGCACTTGTTAATGTGATACTGAAGTACATTAATGCACATACTCCTGTATTTTGATAAAACAACATAAAACTGAAGCATTTCTTATAACGAATGCCATCTTAAGGGAATGCGATAATTATTTAATTTCAGCATTTTTATTATTTGTGTCGATTCTCATAAGTTCATTGATGAACGCATTTATCGTAACATATGCGGAATTAAGCTCTTTCTTCAGTAGCTCATAGAAACCGTCTGTGTTTTTAAAAAACTTTTCCACGTCTAAGAAATCGAAATACTTTGCATAAAAGAGCTCGTTATTACATCTCAGCTCTTTCAAGTCTGCATTTGCTATAAATAGCCTCTGTTTAAAACTGCAGTACAATTTATACACATGATTAATGTCCTCTACATCGGAGCTTTTGGCCTTATAAACCATCTCTGAAAGCTCCTTTGTTAATTCAAAGCAGTGTGGAAATAGCCACAATAAGTCTTCGAGTACTTTCAGGGCAGCAAGCGCATTATTCTTTAGTTTGGCTTCCTTTATCCTTTTAATAATTCCGAAAAACTCTGAGACATGTTCTTCAATCGGTAGCTTTTTCTCATAAACGTATAACTCTTTTTGCTTGCACGTGAAACAGCCCCTCCTTTTGTTTATATACTTTGCAATGATATTATCAAGAACGGTGTAAAACTTAAGACCGTTATCCTCAAATAACAACTTGAATTTGCCTTCGACTCTGCGTAACACTCGTCCCTTAGTCTTTATAAATTCCATTCTTTCCAAGCGGATTGACTTTTCTTCCGCGCTTTCTTGCGGTCGGGTTACTATTTCTTGAGTATCTTCAATAGTAAGTTCAACTAGAGATTCTGCATCTGAAGTTGCAGCTGCAATTGATCTTGAAATATACAGCATGCTCTTCAAAATACAAGCTGGATACATAATGCTCTGCAGAAAAAGGTTTTTTTAGTAAAATTTTATTATCTAAGAGTACATGAATCTACAGCATTGCTGTTTGAGTGTAAAACCAAGAATTTGTTTTTTATTCACTAGAAATATGGTGTCATAAACTAGCACAGGGGTTCTAACACAAAAAAATACTTATTTTCACTACTTGTGAATTTTAATTATTAGCTTGTAGTGATATAAATTAAAAAATCAATTTTACTATTGACAAATATCAATGAAGTATTACGGTTTAAAATTATGCAAGCAGAGCACTTAATTAGTCAACTAGCTTAAGCGCCCGAGCTTAGACTTTTAAGCGCAAGCGGTTTTATGCTTTTACACCCAATCCTGGCAAAATATAGCAAAATTTTTACAACATAAAATTTTTCTTTTTAAGATAAATAAATGCGCCTCAATTTCGTTCGCGAAAGAATTTAATTTTTGTACATTAGATCTCTTTCATCGATTTTTTCAAATTCATCAATGAATGCGCTTATAGAAACATACGCTGAATCAATCTCTTTGTTCATCATTTCAAAGAATCCGTCCGTGTTTTTGAAATATTGTTCAATACCAAATTGCCAAAAAAACTCTTCAAAAAAGAGAAGGTTTTCACTTCTAAGCTTTGTTATTTGCACTTTCATTATATACAGCCTCTTTTTAAAGCTGCAATACATTTTATAAGCAAGAACATTTTCTTCTTTATCGCAACTCTCAGCTTTATCGAACATCTCTAAAAGCCCATCTGTAAGGCCAAAGCAATACGGAACCAGTTCTACCATCTCAATGAGCACTTTCAGCGCCGAACCAGCGATTCCATCAGTTTTTGCTTCCTTTATCGTTTTAACAATTCTGAAAAACTCTGGGACATGTTCGAAGATTGGTAGCCTTTTCTCACAAACATATTTCTTCTTTTGTTTCCAACAATACCAGCGCTTCTTTTTGTTTATAAACTTTTCGATGATATTATCGAGAACAGTGTAAATTTTATGACCGTTATCCCAGAGCAATAATACGAAAACATCTCGTATATCATACAACACATCAAGTTTGTTCTCTATAAATGCCATCTTTTTTTGAAAACTTCTATTTTCCATAATACTTCCGCTAAAGCTCAATGTGTGCATTTCGTCTTCTATATCGTTAACACTCATGAGAGTGCGCTCTACTCGTGGCACTGAATCAGTAGCACTTACTGATCTTGAAACATATATCAAGATCTCTAAAATACTGGTTGCATACATACTATTACTGGTGATAAAGTTTTTATAGCAAAAATTGATATTAAAATATAAATAAACCGGTTGCTTTGTTAAGCCCTATTTCACGCACGGGCGTTTTGTTTTGTATTCATTAATAATACGTTGAAAGCACTATTCTCTGCGCCTTAAGCTTGAATAAATGTAACTCTATTTACAAAAATATATTTTTTAATTAACAGTTATTAGTGAGAATCATTGAAATATTCAACATTGATTATAAAAATTTGGGTAACACTAAGGCAAACGGGGTAAAAAATTTACCCAACCCTTATTTTAAAATGTTAAAATTAAAAGAATTATTTATACGAACACAAGATGAGCAAAGTGCGCTTGAGCTTGCCTCTGAATGCGGGTTAATTAACTTGGCTTCAAAAACTTGTTTGTGTGGAAGATCAATGCAATTGGAAAAACGGATTGATGGAAATAAAATTAATACTCGCTGGAGATGCAGTGCTGGAGGTTGTCGTAAATCTAAATCAATCCTCATTGGCACCATATTTGAGAAATCCAAACTCTCAATTTCAATAATTATGCAAATTATTTATATGCATTGTCTTGAAATAAAAGTAAGGTACATCACAAGTGAGCTTAATGTAAGTGAGCAGGCAGTTTATTCAATAGTGAATATATTTTATAAAAAAATCGACGAGGATGACTATAATTATACTTTTGATAAACTAGGAGGACCTGAGGCTATTATTGAAGTAGATGAGACTCATATTGTCTCTAGGAAAGATAACAGAGGAAGAATTTTAGCCGGAGAAAGATACTGGATAATTGGGGCAATATGCCGAGAAACAAAAAATATAGCATTACAGGTTGTTCGGCGTAGGACTTCTGTTATTTGTTCTAACTTTGTAAGATCCAATATTGATACATCTTCGCGTGTGATGACTGATTGCTGGAAAGGTTATGGACAATTGAGCTATTTTGGATATAATCATGATACAATTAATCATAAAAAACACTTTGTGGATCCAGATGATCCTACAATTCATACCCAAAATATTGAACGGTTGTGGAAAACCTTTAAAGAAAAATACGCTAATTCTAATAATTTTAATTATTTATGTAAAGCAGCTAAACGTTTCACAATCGAGAAAAATCTCTCTTTAAAACTCCCGTGTGAAAAATTTGAGTTCCTCAGTCAAATAAATCTTCTTCCTTAAACTCTTTTAATTTTAACATTTTAAAATAAGGGTTGGGTAAATTTTTTACCTCGTCTGCCTTAGTGTTACCTTTATTTTTAGGTCTTTAAAATTCTTAGTACCATATAAGTTTAAAAAAGAAGTGTGGGAACGCAGTTCCTACAGAAGAAAGGCACTGGATATAGGAATTTACGCCAGCAAACATCTGAACAAATCAAGCGTGCGTGGGGACTATGTGGCACTTTATGTTTGAAGTAAAAAATATTTAATTTTATCTTATTTATTAGCCTGTTAGTAATTTAGTTAGTTGTTTTTGTATTTGTTCTGAGTTTTTTGGATCTAGTTCGCGATCTGACCGAAAACAATAATAAACAACAAATATGCTATAAAAACCAAAAATAATATGATAACATTATATAAACACAATTAATATTGTAGTTAATTAATAAAAATTAAAGGTAGATTATACTAAAAAAATTTTTTATTTTGCTCTAAAATAGCAAACACTTATGAAATAGGTGGTTTCAATATTTATATTTGAATTGAAATATAGAAAATGATCACAAAAAATTATTTCATTTAAAAATCGGATATATTTTTGGCTTTATATTTTATTATGCTCTTGAAGTCTTAAATATTAGTTGATTTTTCTGTTTGCATGGTCTACAAAAAGTTTTGATCATAATATGCACATAGTCTAATAACATTTAGCTGACACTTAAATATGAAATTATTACTTATTTCTAGTAATTCGTGATCTGACCGGTTTCGGTCAGATCACGAACAAGATCCAGTTTTTTGGTCTCTAAAGGAGGGGTTCATGCGGTTTTTTGCTGATGAGTTTTACATACTTGAGCTTCAAATCCTATCTATTTCAATTATCTGGCTCAAGTCCAAATTGGAATACATTTTTAAAAGGAGCGGAGGAATCAGCCTAAATGGCGTTCCTCGATAAGACCCTCAACAGAATCACAAGCTATAAAAAAAGCCATAGCACCAGCTAGAAACAATATTCAAAGAAACCATTTTGTAAAAGCATAATAAAACTGAAGACTTCAGAGAATTGAACACAAAAGTAAATACTATCGAAAACAACAACTATAAAGAAAATAAATTCGATTCATTCTATCAAGGCACTGATCCATTTAAAATCGAAATAGTTTTCAATAATAACATCAAGCACATAGCTTTATTCGACATGGGTGCAGATGTGTCAATAGCTAACAAGAAGCAATTACCTAGTCACACGAAGATAGAACCATGCTTTATAACACTTAAAACAGCAACAGGAAAAACCCTCCCAAAGGAAGAATTGCAAAGAACATTCAGATCACAATCAACAGAAAGACATATATTCATAGTCTCATTGTTACGAATGAACTTCTAAACTATACTATCTTAGGTGCCGCTTTATTATGAAATTATGCGGCAAGGATATACTATCGAAATTGAAGGGTTCAAAACAAAAATATAATTTAAATATAAGTGGAATAAAAAGCATACAAGAACAATTTGAACCACTCTGTAGCAAGAAGATTGATGATAAATCAACATGCGATATAAGCAGACATACAATAGACACAGGCGATAGGAAACCTTGAAACTGCAGGCCCAGCAGTATTCCATTATATTGGAAAGACGAGATTAAAAAAATCGCATGCTTACTAGAACAAGGCATAATCAAAAACTTTAATAGTCCCTGGTGCTCACGCCTAGTTCCGATAAAGAAAAAGGACGGCTCTATGCGGTTATGCATAGATTACAGGCCTCTGAACAGCATCACGATCAAAGATTCTTATACACTTCTTCGAATCGATGAAATCTTAGATAAATTCGGACAGACAAGATTTTTCTCCATACTAGACGCTAAATCTGGATTCTATCAGATAGAACTAGATGACATCTTAATGGCTAAAACAGCATTTTCCTTCAACAATCAACTACAGTGAAATCCGCATATAAGGGATTTTTGGGGACCAAAATTTTTGTCCCTTATAACCGGTTTAAATAAAAACCAAAATTATATTTGGATAAGATTTTAAGAAAAAACTTTAATATAAAATAAAAATTTAACTAAGTTGTTGAGTATTAATA
>JALPMN010000528.1:0-14995 GCA_024243835.1 Enteropsectra breve | reverse complement strand
TTCAAGAGTTATGGTACACTGGTTATTGATTTACAGAATTTTGGTAGTTGAAACGGTACGGTAGTTGCAATGGGGCACGACAATTATTATCAAAATCGCATTTTAATAGAACTATAGATCCCACTGCAATATCTTGAAGGTTTGTATCATTTTCTCCAACTAATTTTTCTAAATAATTTTGGCGATGCTCTCTGGTAGGATCATCCTCTAAAAGCTCAACCTCTTCGAAATTAAATACGTGTTTAGTTTTTCTAATTCCCGAAAATCCTCTTAAAACTTCAAAAAGTGTTTTACTTGTAGCTCGGTTCAGGTGCGTATTGTATTCATAGACCGCCTTTCTATGAATATCAATCCAACTTTTGGCCCCTCCTAAGGCTTTTCTCAGCCGCTGCTTTAAAGTACCGTTAAACCGCTCCACTTGCCCCTGGCTCCGTGGATGTCTTACTCTACCGTATATTCTGCATATTTTAAGAGAATCGCATAAATCTTCGATTTTTTTGTTTTTAAACTCTTTTCCATTGTCAGTATGCAGAATTTTCGGACAACCTTCAGAATGGAATAACTGATTAAACACCTCTGCATACGCTTCACTGGTTTTATTTTATAGCTTGAAATTCCATGCGAATTTACTGTACGAGTCTATAATATTTAAAATCCATTTATATCCGTCGTTTTCATCAGCATATTCACGCATATCAATGGAGTCAGCGATGAGTCGATCCATTGCTTTATTTTCAACTATATGCTGCACAGGCATCCTTATCTGAGGATTCGTCGCAGTTTGGCATGCTCTGCAGTTTTTTATGAAATCTCGTATTTCTGCTCGAAATCTACCGCATGAGCGTGAAAAATGAAGGTCACTGTTTGTGAGGCTCCGATGTGCGACTGCCCATGCGCTGCTTCTATAAATAAACGCTTATCCATTACCTCAAAATCACAAAAGAATTTCATTTTTGAGAAAAAATAAGCTTCCATCTTCATAAACGAAATTTCTTGCTGCTCTTATAAAGTTAAATCTTTTATTCCCATTCAATGCCGCGGGTACCTCAGAAAATTTGTAATAGTTTAAGATTTCTTGTTTTTGTGCTTCCGTTTTGATCATGAAACTATCTGGCATGATAAATTTTTTGATCCTAGTAATTTGTTTAAAATCATTTTTTTTACTTTCCTTATTTTTTTCATGGCCTTTTCAAATTGACATACGACGCTTTCACATTGGCATACAACAGTACGTCTACAATTTCTTTTCTTACAGCGCCACCTTCTGTCTACACCATGTCGCATTTGCCTTTTTCTATATTTAAAATGCCATTATATCCCTCCTCTGGGCACGGCCGTCTCTCCATGGTTATTAAACCCTTTTCAGCTGCATATTTAAAGCCTTTTTTGTGTATTTAATTTTGCGTAGAATTCGCTTCTTCGCATCAGCCCTGAAAATTTTATCATGAAATTTGCCCCCCCCAAAGAGTGACAATTACCAAAAGGACTTAGCTAGGTCCCAAATTTTGGGCCGCCAGCAGCTCTCTTTTTAAAGAGACAGATACCATTGGGAGCCTTCCCAAAGGTCATTACACGAGGATCAACTTCGTGGTCTGAGAGGTGGGGTAGATCTCTGCACAAAGTATCGACCTTATCGCTCTCAATACATCCCAGAACGCATGGCATCTGGGGGCTTGAGTGATGTCTTTCAACTGCAGATTTGTTCCTCTTTGCTCGAAAAAATTTTTCAATTACCTTTCGAAGATTCTCAGCGAATAAGTAATTTTCATTGGTGCTTTTGCACACATCTTTGTTTTGTTTCAGATTAAGCTCCCCTGCCATTTTCCTGAGGCTAATTGAGGAATTTTGCCTTACCAAATCTAAAATAATGGCTATATCAACATCAGCAAGAAGATGTGGCCTTCCGGACCCATGTATCTCATCGATACAACCTGTTTTATTATAGCATTTTTCATGCCAGTTCGTCAAGTTAGCATCCAAATTCGTCAAGTTAACACGCAAGTTCGTCAAAAATAAATTTTTCTGCATTTTTGTCATTCAATTTCGTCAAGTTAACAACCGATTTCATCACGCAAACACTCTAGTTCAGTGGTTCCCAACCATTTCGTAAGCGCGGAACTTTTTTAATTAATAAAATATTTCTGAGGAACACAAGTAAGTGTTTTAATTTGTGAAAAATCAGTATTGTTGCCAGAGAAGACTTTACTTATTTTACGGTAACTATCATTTAACCAAAGATTAAAAAAATAGATTTTTTCCTGCGACAAAATAGCACCTGACAAAAAAAGATTATTATTTTACGTAGGAAAAGCTATATTATGATTTAATTTAACGAATCATGCTTTACTAGTTTCTTGTTAAACATGGAAGATAGATGTATGGTTCTTGCCAACAAAATCTTTATGTGACTACTATTAAAAATAAAAACTTTTGTTTTAAAAAATAGATAAAATTTGCTAATATAATAATCGGATAACTTTTTAATGAGATGTTTGCGGAGTTAAATCTTTGCATATTTTCTCAATGTCAGGTCTTATTGATAAAATGGCGACTCTGAGCTCCTCCTCAACATTGACAAGCTTTTCACGTTTTTTTGTAATAATGTTAGCTAACCTTGAGAACCCGAGTTCACACAAATAAGATGT
This sequence comes from Enteropsectra breve, assembly GCA_024243835.1. Taxonomy (NCBI): domain Eukaryota; kingdom Fungi; phylum Microsporidia; genus Enteropsectra; species Enteropsectra breve. Next base: position 12,350 of record JALPMN010000528.1, on the reverse strand, counting down.
GGAAAATTGCAGTAAAATCATGATTGCTTTTTCAGAAATATTATTGACGTGGCCTCGCGAGGGCGTGCGGCCATATAAAAGAAAGTAGTTAAAAACGGATAATTTAATTGTTGTTCCGTTGCTTCCTCGTGTCATTCGTACCCTTCTCGAGTTATAAAAATTTTACCTTAAAAAATTTTAATTCTCGATCAGACTGGACCGAGACTGGCGCAAGAACAAGATGTTGTCGTGGACACGACAATTATTAAATTACTTTCCAATTGATATCCAAAATTCGTCGACATTCATTTCTAAAAATTTTAGTCTGTTTGATCGATCTGTTGTTAAATTAATAAATTCCTCTTCTTCTGATAAAGAAAAATTATATCTCGAATTGTCGTTTGCATTAAAGGGATTTCGGATCCAATCATAACTCTCTATTTCTAGTGAAGGAAAATATTTATCGAGTTTTTCTTTTAAAAGTTCCAAATGATTTATAATAATTGGGGCCATTTCTTCATAGTCAGCGCCTTTAAGCGAAGGAAACATAGGTAATGTTCTTTGTTCAAGAATATACACAGTCCACAAATTTAACGTCTTTTTGAAAGCGAGAAGTTTATCTGTTGATGACAGTGTCGCCGGGCTCCTCCCGGGCCTCGCGGCGCAGCGTTATCACAATCATGGTCCCCCGGTGCCCTGCTGCCTCCGGTGTCTTAGAAATAAGACCTGAAGATTTTGACATAGGTAAAAATTTATTAAATAATTTGTACCTAAATCTTTAGATAGAATTCTGTAACAAGAATTCCATCTGTTAAGAGTATTCACGGTGACAGACAGTGTGTTTTCATTTCTTCCCTGCATTGAAGAATTTAAGTTATTCAGTTTTTCAAAAATGTCATTAAGATATGACAATTTAGTGCACCAGCTCTTGTTTGTCAGCAGATCAAAAAAAACGTTGTTTTCTTCATTTTGAAAAAATACAACTACCGGTTTTTCTCGAAAATAAGACCATGCAGAAATACTAAAAATGTCATGTCTTTTTCAAAAATTTAAAAAACAAAAATAAGACCGGTCTTATTTTCGAGAAAAACTGGTAGGCTTGGGTGCTTAGTTTGAGATGGCGCTTTAGCTTCGCTGGGGCCATTGAACTATTCGAAAGTTTTTCTCCGCAAGTAATACAAAAGGGAATGTGCACATCCCCACTTTTGTTATAAGAAAAACCAAAATTTAGATAACTATCTAAATATGTCCTTTTTTTAATAGAATAGTTTGTTGGTAATTTATTTCTGTGGTTATTTTTTTCAGACTCAGACTATTCGTTATTTTTTTAACATCACTATTTTTTTCAAAAATTTGTCCATTTTGGATTATTTTTTTATAAATTTATAAATTTTAAACTGTTACTTTTGTAATTTTCGTGGAACCCTTGTGAGAAGTGTGCGGAACCACTGTTGGAAACCACTGCGCTAGAAAGTAGTTATATAACAATAGATTTGAAAAAAAACCATAATTTAATTATTTGTTTGTATAAATAGTTTTTTATGAGACGGATGTTTTAGATTTGTCCAATGATTATATTTTAACATCAGTATAGAAGGAGTTTGTATTACCGTATTTTCCGGCGTATAGTCCTCAGTTCAAAATTTTTTGTAAATTCAGTTTTTTTGTTCATATAGTCCGCGGCTTATACGCCGCTTTTATATCCAACATGGCAGAGAATTCTTCTGATTAAAGACGAGCATATTCAACAGAATTAAAATTAAAAATAATTGAACATGCCAAAATAAATGGCAACAGAAAATCAGCAACGTGGTTTAATGTAGATGAAAAGAATATTCGTAATTGGCGGGCAAAAGAAGAAGTTTTGAGGACTCTTCCAAAAAAGCAACAGAGACAACGTGCAGGACTTCACCATTGGCCTGTGTTGGAGGAGATGGTTGTGGATTTTGTTAAAACCCAACGAAATAAGAATTTTCAAGTATCAACAACACAATTAATCATGCATGCTAGAAAACTGGCACTTGAATTGGAAATACCACAATTTAAAGGCACAACATCATGGTGCTATCGTTTTATGAAAAGAAAGAACTTGGTGATACGATCAGTCACAAGCGTGGGACAAAAAATTCCCCAGGATTGGGAATCTAAAGTAGAAAATTTTAGAGCATATTTAGCAAATAAATGTATTGGATTACAACTAGAGCAAATAGGTAATATGGATGAAGTTCCAGTAAGATTAGATATATCTGAAACTCGAATAGTAGATACCAAAGGTGTAAAGCAAGTGCGACTTGTGACAAATGGCTGTGAAAAATAAATTTCACTGTTATACTATTTGTAACATCAGATGGGAATAAATTACAACCAATGGTAATATTCAAGCGAAAGACTGTACCTAAGGAGGCTTTTCCTAATAATATTATCGTCGAAGCAAATCCAAAAGGCTGGGTGAATGAGGAGGTTATGCTTCAATGGATCAATAAAGTATGGGCGCTAAGACCTAAAAAATTCATTAATCCACCTTCATGTCTTATATATGATTCGTGCAGTGCTCATTTGACTGATGCTGTTAAGATTGCATTCGGAAAGAAAAGTATCTTAGCAGTTATTCCAAGTGGGATGACATCCAAATTGCAGCTTTTGGACATAAGTGACAATCGATCGTTCAAGCTAAATTTAAGAAAGCATTGGGAAGAATGGATGCCTCCGATAAACATGAGTATACAGCTGCTGGAAAAACAAAAAGAGCATCTTATAAATTAATTTGCGAATGGATTGTTCAAAGCTGGGATGAAGTATCACAGGAATGCGTTATTAACGGATTCAGCAAAATGAACGGCAGTATCGAGCAAGAAAATCCTTCTATTCAAAATAATGAAGAAAAAGAATCAATTTTTAAGCTTAATAATGCAGAATTTATTGTTACGTCTGATAGCAGTTTTGATGGCTTTGAATAAGCATTTTCAAAAAATTTTCTGCGTATAGTCTGCAGTTGACATTTTCTTTCAAAATTTATAATTTTTGTTTGTATAGTCCGCGGACTATATGCCGTAAAATACGGTAGTTGATTCTGAGAGCCAATTATGTGGTATAAATCAGTTTACCACAATATTCAATCTTGCAGTGTCCATGCGTTCGTCTTTTTTTACTACTTCTATCTTTCTTTTCTTCAGTTCCTTCCTTTCTTCCTCCTCCGATTCATCTTTGTTTCTCTGCACTTTGGCGTTTTGTTTTTCGTTGATCGAAACTTCTCTTTCTTCTTCGTTTTGTCCTCTCATTTTCCAATAATCAATATCATTACATTTTGAATATTGAAGAAAAGGTGCTAAATGCCTATACGATATACAAACAAGATACAGTAGAGTTCGCTTAAACAGAATTTTTGGTAATAGATGGTGTAGAAAACAGCAAGAAAATTTTCGCATACCCGAAATTTATTACAAGATTTTTAACCCCTGATAGCTCAGCGGTAAATAAAAAGTCTTTCATTTTAAAAATGGAACAATTATATGTTCGATTCTTTAAAAACATATCATTTTCATAAATAAAAATTTTAAGGTTTTATGCCTTTAATGAGCTGGCTGCGGGTTGAGGAACTCTTTTCACAGCTAAAGCAAATAGTATTACAAAAATCGAGGATCTCCTTGTTTTCTATCAAGCTGATTGGGAGGGAATCGTTGTATGCTCTAAATGCAACCGCCAAATGAAGAAAAGCCCACGCTCATCAATAACATTCAGCCTGTTTCGCTGCAGTAAGTGCGATACTTCAAAAAGGTCAATAAAATCAAATGCTTGTTGGAAACAAATTATAGCATAATTGTTGTCTTAAGAGTTTTATGCTGCTTTGCGCTCAATATTTCTAACAATATTATAAGCGAGATGCTAGAACTTGATAGAACGACAATTAATAGTATAATTTTGCAGCTCTAGTGTGATTTCAAAAACCATATGCAAGAGGAAAAGCTTGAAGGGCCGCATGGCATAGTGCAGCTAGATGAATCTGCTATTGGAAAGAGAAAATACAATGTTGGGCGAACTGGTAACCAAACATGGATTTTTGGAGGAACTGATGTTCAAACAAAACGGGTTTTCATGCTGGTTGTATTTGAACGTAAACTTATTACTTTGGGGCTAATCATAACAGCTAGGGTTGAGTATGGATCCACAGTTTGGACTGATGAGCATCCTTCATATATTGCGTTCTTCAAAAATAATCTCAATTATCACCACAAGACTGTCTGTAAATCATAAAAAGAACTTTGTTGATCCAGAAACAGGGGCTCACACCCAAAATATTGAAAATCACTGGTCGCAATTCAAAATTTTAAAAGAAAAAAAGAATATAAAAAATCGAGTACTTAGAGTTTTATATTACTGAGTTTAGACTAAGAAAACGTTTTACTAAAGAAAAAGATGGAGGCTATTCGAAATTCTACTTAATATATGCTTTGAGTAAAATATTTTTTACCAATTTGAGGTTCGAACATATAATTGTTCTATTTTTAAATTGAAAGACTTTTTATCTACCACTGAGCTAATAGGGGTTTAAAACCCTGTAAAAAAATTGGGTATGCAAAAAATTTCCCGCTGTTTTCCACACCGCCTATTACCAAATTTTTATTTCGTTTTCACCAAATTTCAACGCTTTTAAGGGACTCCCATTTTTATCGGGCCCTATTTTAAAGGACCCTAAAATAAAAATTAATAAAAATAAAAATCTAGAAATAAAAGAATAATACGCAAAAATTTAAAAAATAATTAAAATAATTAAAATAAAATAAATGCCGTGTGCCAAAATGAGTTTGCACCATTTTGAGAAGGCGCTTTTCTATTTAAAAATTTTTTGTAAAATTTTCGTCTTAAAAATCTAAAGTGCTCGTGCGCCATTCTGAGAATGGAAATTAAAAAAAATTATTAAGGGATAAATAAAATTTTACAAGCCAATGAACAACTTTTGCGCCATTCTGAGGAGGCAATTTTTGTAAAAAGCACAAAAAATAAAAATATTTGAAATACAGCAACAATTCTGTTGGCGCGCCCTCTCCTGGTGCCACTGCACACAGGTAGCCGCCATGCTGCTCCTGCAGCGAAAACCTTTTCTCTTTAAATATTTTATTAAAAGTTTTCATGGGTAAAATATTAGCAGAAAATATGTTGTTTCTTAAAAAGTATCAACATAGACACAGCATGTGTCTTCTGCTAACATTCCCCCTTCCTTAATAGGCTCCCACTCATCAAGAGCTCCATTATCAATAAGCTTCACATCTCGTACATTTACTTTATAGACTTTTCCATTGAGACTCTCAATTTTTAATCCACCCCTCGGATAACAACGTAATACTCTAAAGGGTCTGCTGTAGTTATTATCTAACTTATCAATCTTCTCGAAAGTTTGTAGTTTCCTCATCACTATATCATTTTCTCCTATTGAAGTGCTAATTTTTACATTTTCATTTTCATTAGCCTTAGTTTCTTTTAATCGGCTAACACGGGCAGCAAGCCACAATTGCTCTCTTCTCTCCTTAAGCCTATGGACAATTTCGGTTAAATTTGTTCCATGATTGTATGTTTCTGGCATATCTTCATCTTCGCAACTATTTGGCGTCCTTCCGTATAACAACTCGAATGGGCTTACGTTTAGCTTTGAGATTGGTGAAATTCTATAAGCATATAAGGCAAGAGGCAGATAGTCATCCCAGTTTTTAAAATCGCCATTTGTAAGCTTGGCTAACTTGGCTATTAATGTTCGATTAAGCCTCTCTGCTGCACCGTTGCATTGTGGGTTATAGGCAGAGGTGAATGATTGTTTAGTTTTCTGAATTGAACACATTTGATTCACTACCCCATTTAGAAACTCTTTTCCACGATCACTCAATAAATATGATGGAGGGCCGTGTCTAATAAATATTTCATCCCAAATAAATTTGGCAATTTCCTTAGAGGATTTATTTTTAACTGCTCTTGCTTCACACCATCGTGTTAAATGATCAGTCGCCGCCACAATATATTTATTTCCATGTGTAGTTTTATGCAGCGGTCCCACAACATCAATACCAACCCGAAAAAAAGGATCTTTCAATTCTAACCTAGTGCTTATCTTCTTATTAGGCCTTTCTAAATTATAGCGTTGGCATATTTCGCATTTTTTAATTACTGACACGCAATCATCATGCATCTTTAGCCAGTTGTATTTCTGTTTTAAATATGTATAAGTTGAAGGTACTCCGGCATGCCCTAGCTTCTGATGGGCTTTCAATATTACTTCTTTTTTGTTCTCTTCATTCAAATTTCCATCGTCTAAATTCAATAAGACAGAAGATTCGTTGCTGTGTGTCAAAATACCTCGGCTTAAAGAATCTGCAAATATATTATCTTTGCCTCTTATATGTTCAACGGTGTATGCATAGTTTTGTAGCTTCATTATCCAGCGGGCAAGTCTTCCCGTGGGTTCTTTCATTTTAAGCAGCCATATTAGTGAATTATGATCAGTGAGGAGGCTGAATTCTGCAAAAAGATACATTTTCATTTTTTCTATACACCATACTATGGCAAGACATTCTTTCTCTGTCACCGTGTAATTTTTTTCTGCGGAGTTCAAAGGTCTGCTGATCCATATAACAGCTTCTTCATTGTCTTCGTTTTTCTGAGTTAAGACTCCTCCAATCGCACCAAAGGATGCGTCTGTATACATGTAGAAGCGCTGTGAAAAATCTGGCAACGCTAAAGCTTTTGCGTTTTTTATTTCTTCACTAAGTTTTTGTACGCTAGCTATGGCCTCTTCATCTATTTTAAAGTTATTTTTCTTCAAACATTTTAGCAAGGGCGCCACTATGGTTAGGTAAGAAGGTATAAATTTCTTGAAAAATACTACAAATCCCAGCAAGCCTCTCAATTCTTTAATTGTCTTTGGAACCACCAAAGCCATACTTTTTTCTTTCGCAATGTTTCCGATCATCATTTTTCCATCTTGTACATCAATCCCTAAAAAACTTATCTTCTCAGAACCGAAACAGCACTTTTTGTAATTGAGACGCAAACCATATTTGCTTAATCTCCTAAATACTTCTTCAATAATCTTTAAATGTGCTTCCACAGACTCTGAAAAAATAAGAACGTCGTCAAGATAAACAATTACCGTCTTCCATATCATTCCCTTAAAAATAAAATTCATGATTCGTTGAAATACATAGGGGGCATTGATGAGGCCAAAAGGCATCACGTTCCACTCATACAAGCCTTCTTTTGTAATAAATGCTGTTTTAAATTTATCGCATTCTCTTATTCTTATCTGGTGGTATCCAGATTTTAGATCCAACGATGTAAAATATTTTGCCTTTCCCAAGCACATATATGTATCTTCCATGTGAGGGATAGGGTATGGTTGAATGATAGTTTCTTCATTTAATTTCCGAAAATCCACACAGAATCTCATACTACCATCTTTCTTTTTCACCAAAACCACTGGGGAAGCAAAACTGCTTTCAGATTCTCTGATCAGTCCATCTTCAAGTAGTTTATTTATTTCCTCTGCAATTATTTCATTTTCTTGAACTGACCGTCTATACGGTCTCATATACACAGGGGTTGCACCAGATTTTAGATGAATCTCATGCTCGATGTTTAAGGCACTTTTATCCATTTTTTCATTCTTGATCTTATAACTATCTATAATATCCTTTATCTTTTGATTTAATATTATATTGTCCCCGAACTTTGAATCATTGTACATCACATCCTCTGTTTGCTCAGATTCGTTGAAGCTTAAAAGCTCATTGCTTTCTCTGATCATGATAGTATCTGCTGCCATAATTTGATCACTGCCGAAAATTGTAATTTTGGAATCACTCGCCATAATATTTATTTGCAGATCTTTCATTGTTTTATATCCTAATATTAATTCTTCTGTCAGGCCTTCGATCACTGTTGCTTTAAGTTTATACTCGAAATTTTCCTTCACATCTTTTAATACCATTACTACTTCACCAGGGCTTTCACACTGCCCTTTTCCGAGAGTGACCATTGTTATCTTTTCCTCTAATGGTAATTTAATGCCTTTTTGTAGCTTCTTAGAAATGTAGTTCTTGGAAGCTCCAGTATCGAGCAGAGCTATGATATTTTTATTGTTAATCCTCATTTTAATCTTGGGCCTATCCCCACTTGCATCTACTGTTTCAATCTCAATTGTTTTAATAACTTTTAGCTTATTCATGGGGCAATTAGAAATAAGATGGTCCTTGCTTTGGCAATTAAAGCATTTATATTCTTTCTTTGAACTCTTTTTTTCTTCTGCCGGCTCTCTGTTAAATGTTCGATTTTTTAAAGAATTTAAGAAATCATTGTCAGTTGCTGCTGCTTTCTCTAACAGCTTTTTCCATTCATTAGCACCTTTCAACGCATTATTATATTGATTCGGAATTTTATTTTTGATCAACTCTAATATTTCTTGTATAGTTAAGTTTGATGTTCTTTGAAGCGGGTACAATTCTAGCAAATTATCTCTTATATGCCCTCCCTTGAACACTGCAGAATTTATTTTAGTAATCAATTGCACATTTGAGCTCTCAGCAGGGTCACTAAAGAAATCTAAAAACTCTGATTTAAATTCTTCCTTTGCATTAAACAAGTAACCTCGACTTCCTTCAAACCAGTTTAAAGCTGCACCAGATAAATGATTCCTAACTGTGGCAAGGTATGCACTCTCACTGAGAGCATCCTCAAGACTATCAAACTGTTTTAGAAATTCTGAGCCATTCTCACTCGATCTCCCGCCAAAACTCCTGAAGGTCTTACACGCACTTGTCTGTTGACTTATCAACGACATCTTCTCAATCAGGTCAGCAAGTTTCACCTTTGAAGACTTGCTATTGGGGCCTCTGCTCTTCTTCGTATCCTTGTTGTCGCCAACTGTTGGCGGGCCCTCTCCTGGTGCCACTGCACACAGGTAGCCGCCATGCTGCTCCTGCAGCGAAAACCTTTTCTCTTTAAATATTTTATTAAAAGTTTTCATGGGTAAAATATTAGCAGAAAATATGTTGTTTCTTAAAAAGTATCAACATAGACACAGCATGTGTCTTCTGCTAACAAATTCTAAAATAAAAATTTTTCATGGCCATTAATGGCAAGGTTCAAAAAAATTGCATGCATTGAAGAAAAGCAAGAAGTTGTAGAATACTGCCTGAGCAAAAGTACACCATCTAACAAAAATGGTACTGCTCGTTTCAATTTTGAGCGCTTCGCGTCTGATTTTACCGTTGAAAACGGTACTTTGTTCTATTTAAAACAGGGAATCAAGCTTTAATTTTTCTGTACATTTGAGAATGAGGAAAAGAAAATGTACCTGAAAGCGGTGCATGGCAAATCCCACATTGGCACCAGAAAAATGGAAGATTTTATCTTTCAAAATTCTGTTGGGATTCAGCGTTCTGAGATTCGAGCTTATGTTTCGGCATGCTCACAATGCCAGATTGCCACGCCTTACACAACACTTCCGCCGGCAAAGCCGATTATTGAAAATGAGAAGATGAATAGGCTGATTGTCGATTGAATCGACATGCGCAAGTATGAAGACCGTATTGACGGCTTTAAATGGATTTTAAATGTGGTAGATTGATACTCAAAATTCGCTTGGAATTTTCCAATGTATGATAAGTCTTCAGCATCATATGCAGCTGCCTTTCAAAAGCTTTTTTATTCTGAAGGCGTACCAAAGATTTTGCACTGTGACAACGAAACTGAGTTTAAAAATAAAGCTCTTGATTCTGTGTGCGAGAAATTTGATGTTTGCCGAATTTATGAGCATGCCCGCCATCCTCAAAGCCAAGGTCAAGTCGAACGTTTTAACCAAACCTTAAAACGTCGTTTATCAAAAGCTGCGGGTGGAGATAAAAAATGGATTGACGTGCATGCAGCAACTCTTTTTGAGTATAATAAATTGAGCCACAGAGCAACAGGAAAGTCCCCATTTGCCGTTTTTCGTGGGCATGCTGGTTTCCAAGAGACAGTACATGTCGCTGATTTTTCTGATACAATCTTAAATCCAAGTGATAGCCTTACATCTCATCGGCTTAAGTATATTGAAGAACTAAAAAGAAATTATAATTTTAATCCTAAAGATTTAATTGTTGGGTCAAAAGTTTTATTAAAGAAAGACTTCGACAATAACACTAAAACAAGAAAAAATGTGCTAGACGGGTTTTATGAAGAAACTTTGTATGTGGTTGTCGAAATGGATGCTCGTACTGTTTCAATAAAAAGTGGCGCCTGTGTCCCCAAAGTGGATATTTCTAGGCTGAAAAAACTTCCTAATTAAAGTGTTCGAACTTATCTGTTTTGTTTTTTAAGTTTTATTGATGTTATTAAGTAGCTTGTGACACAAGATATTGGTACAGTCCGGGACAAAATTATAGCCCACCCAGTTTTAGGCATTTTATGGCTATTTTAAACCATGTTAGGTGAAGAAGCAGTAATTTCTATGTTTGTTATATAAAATACATGATATGTTAGTTTTTTGTATGGTCATACGGTTAAAATTTTGGAAAACTACATTTTATGGCGGGACAAAATTATAGTCCAGGTACGCTTTGTTTAATTAAAAATCATTTAATACTTTGTGTTAGACCCATTTTTAGTAAGGACATCATAAACCTGTTTCTCATAGAGTAAACTGGAGTGTGTGCTATTGTTATTTCAAACTCCTGCCACTCTTTTTTAATCGAAGCCTTCAATTCTTCTTCATTTTCATATTGGCGGCCTTTTGGATATACTTGTTGCGCCAGAATTCCCCAAAGATTCTCAATAGGGTTTAGATCAGGAGAGTATGGCGGCCAGTCCATGCATTCAACACCACGCTCTTCAAGCCAGCTTTTTGTTGAGATAGAAACGTGCGGTCTTGCATTATCTTGTTGAAATAGTATGTTTTGACTATCAAGTTCATCAATAAAAGATATTAAATATTCTTCCAATATATTTTGATAGCTGTTGCTATTTAGCGTTCCATCTACAAATACGATTTTTGATAGTTTAAAAAAGCTAAAACATGCCCATACCATCACAGAGCCTCCGCCGTTAACCCTACGAAAAAAAACTGGAGCGGCACTGTCTACTCCATGCCAAAAATAAGAGTATCCATCAGGTCCATCAAGATTAAATTTTTTCTCATCAGAGAATATTACATTTCCCAACTTTCTGCCAGGTCCATGTACGCCTTAGCAAATGCTAATCTCTGAGCCTTATGATTTTTTTTAAACTGGCTTACGCTTTACTTTGCGTAGTTTTAGGTCTCCTTCTTCTGCTAAAAAACGTGTATTTGTTCTTTTAGAAGCATCTACTTCTAGATTTGCCATTATTACTTTTCTTTGGCCATCTTGAGAATGGCACGTTTTTTTCTGGGAGTTAAGACTTGTGAGCAGCCTGAATGAGGATTTGTGGCGTATGATATCCCCAGCTTCATGTAGTTTGCTACTACCTTTCGGCTTCGGCTGATTTTCTTACTTATATAAGAAATTGACTTTTTTTGATCAAATAGCGCATCAATCATTCCTTGCTCATACATAGATAATTGCTTACACCTGCTCATATTAAAGGTGCAATAGTTTTTCTTTTTATGTTTTTTGGCGGAAAATTGCATATTTAATTAAAAGAGGGTTCTTGGGCTATAATTTTGTCNCCCCCCCCAAATGTATTTTTTCCAAAATCTTATCCGTAAGACCACACAAAAAACTAACATAACAAAGCATGTATTTTATACAACAAACATAGAATCTACTGCTTTTTCACCTCAACATGGTTTAAATTAGCCATAAAATGCCTAAAAGTGGGTGGGCTAGAATTTTGTCCCGGACTGTAGATAGCTTATGAATGGTAAAATCTACGAAACAGATATCTCAAGTCTTTTATAAAAAGAAATCCCTACATTCAGTAATATCATTGAGCTATGTAATCAAATTAAAGCTGCAAATTTTGATTTCTGCATACAATACGAAGTCGATAAAGGTAAAATAAAGACCTCATTTGCAAATAATATCCTCTTAAATTATACACAGATGGCATTGATGTTGCATATCGATGGAACATATAAGCTACTTGATTTAGGTTACCCTGCTATAGTTTTAAGTGTAAATGATAGCCAAGGGAGTTTTCATTTATGTTCTATATGCATCTGTGAAGAAGAATCAGCGGAATCATATTGCTGGTGTGTAATTTCTCTTATGAGTTTTTATTTAGAACAAGAACTGAACTTTAATCCTAAAAACATAGTAGGAGACTCTGCACCTCAGATTAGTATAATGCAAAGGCTCTTATTTCCCAATGCTTCTAGAGTATGTTGCTGGGCACATGTATGGTGTAATATATCAGCCATTATTAATACGTTT
>JALPMN010000567.1:0-20656 GCA_024243835.1 Enteropsectra breve | reverse complement strand
GCCTCCTCCTTTTCCTTCAATATCCCGTGGACGATGTCCATTTCCTTTTCAAAGACAAGAAGCTTCTCCATCGCCTTGGCACGAAGATTCTCAAGTTCTTCCATTTTCATTTTGTATGCCGCCTGCTCTGCCTTGGCATGTGCCACATCCTCTTTGTATTCCTGCATCCGCTCCTTCTGGTCTCTTATTATCCTGCTTAGCTCTGCAAGATTCTTCGTTTTGGTGTCCAAATCATCTTCGAGTTTGTTTATTTTCATTTTATTCCTTGCATTTTCCTCGTCTGTTTCGAGCTTTGATTTTCTAAGGCTGTTATTGTCTTTCTGCAGGTGATTCTTTTCCTCAGTAGTTTTCTGCAGCGTGTCAAGCAGGGTTTCACACACCATGCTCATTTTTATGTCACTCTTCAAAATTACGTCTTTTAAGGCATCAGCATTCCCGGAGCGCAGATACATGTTGATCTCGTTGTAGGTGCTGTTCAAAGACTCCAGGAGTGGCAGAATATCGGCATTACCCGCAGACTTTCTGTAAGGTAGCTCTTCGGCCTTCACGCTTCTCCGGTTCAGGAAGTCCTGTATCTCGCGGTTTACGTCCTCGTAGTGTCGTGGCTCTAGCTGCGAATCGAGCATCTCAATGGAATAAACAAAATAAAAATTTTTAAATTATTTGGCGCTATTTGGCTTTAAAGTGGAATGCCTTGTATACTTCTTTGGTTTGAAAGGTAATGGCTCTAAAAAGAATAAAATGAGTATAAATTTTGAAATTTAAATATCAAATGGTTTCTTTCATTGAACTAAAATGCCAGGTCTATAATAGTATTTGTTTGTATGTAAATACACCGTGACGACTGAAAGTAAAAATTTTAATTTTTTTGCCCCTTATTCTGCAAGTAGCCAATGAGAACGCTGCGCAGTTCTTATCCCCCTTTTCATTTAAATAATACGCAAAAGAATCCCATGCATCGCAGCAACAAAACAGCTTATGTAGATTTTTCTGTGGATGTCGATGGCGTCAGCACGGCAATTCGCATATTTGAGACAGAGAAACAAGTCTTTATATACGTAAACCAAAATCCGCTGGAAATGCATCTCTACAACGATATGCTGAAGGATCTTATCGTGCGCGGATGCTCCGGAATGAAGAAAAAAGAGTTTACAGTGCTATGCAACTTAGCTAAGCACGACTCGCTTGAAAATGTTGCGAAAACTGTTCTTGAAGTTTTGAACGAATAAAAAGTAAATTAATTTCCAAAATACGCGTCTTCTTTTATATGCTGATACTTTGCTGTTTGAAATGAACATTTATAAATCTGTTTTCTGTCATAACATATAGTTGTGTACTTAGGATGGACTATTATTCTCAACAAAGCCTGTAAACTTAGAGCATCTTACTTTAAATTATTTTAAAAAAATTTTATTTTACTCCAAATGGTAAGAAAAGCAACGAAAAAGAGCAAACAAGCAAAAGCTTCGAAACAAAAGTGGAAGAAGATTACGCTGCACAAGGGGCACAGAGACATCGATCTGGTGAAGGAATCAGTTGCCAAGGATAAGCCTATAGACAGGATCGAAGACATGCCTCACGGCGGCCAGTTTACATGCGCACACTGTGATCTCTACTTTATTGATCAGCATACCGTTGATGTGCATATGAAAACCAAGGCCCACAAAAGAAGAATGAGAGAATGGAAAGAGAAATGCCATACCGTTATGGATGCCGAGATGGCTGCAGGCTTGTATTAAGAGCTTAAAATTTGCTGCGAAACCCTCAGTGAATTGCATACAAAGTGTCGCCTTGAGTTTAATGATCGTGTACTTTTTAATATTATAAAAAGTTCTGCCTTTTATCATGCAACGCCTAACAGCTTTGTTTCATTTATTAAATTACACTCACCTATTTAGTTTATTAATGTTTTCATTTTGAACAATCTCGATTTCTTTGGCTTTATTCATACTGTGGTGCTTCATTCATCATGTAGTTAGTAAGGCTAGCGACAATTTCTTAAATGAAACAAAGCTGCTAGGCATTCTCATGATTTTTCTTCGAATGCAATACATATCTGACTTATAAATTGGAAGATCGAGAATAAAAAATACATTGATCATCATGCTTTACGTTAATAAAGAAGAAGCACATCCAAGCAAAATCATTACTAAATAAATTTAACATATTAATCTGTTCTAGTGTTCACAGACTTGCTCCATCTCCTCCAGAATTCTGTTGTATATTTGCTCATACAGTGCATTTTCCTCTTCGACCTTTCTTATCTGTCCCTTAAGGTCACTTATTTCATTTTCTTTCGCTGAAATGCTGTTTGCGATGTTTGCGCCTTCTTCCTCCAGGGACTTAATAAACTGCTCCTTTTTGTCCACAACATGCGAGTCAAAAATCTCACGGATATATGCTGGGCACGCGATGTCCTGATAGCCCATCCGCCTTTCTTTGATGTCCTTGTCCAAACAGTTCAGGAGAATATCAAGATCTGCCCTCTTTATTTTCTCTTTAAATATCTCAGTGAATCTCTGCTTTAACTGTACAAAAACAGCTGAAATATCTTCCTGCTTGAAATGCGCTGATGCGTTGCTGTAAAAAGAGTCTTTCGTCATTGAGCTGGCCAGCATCGTGTGTATATCATCCTCTGTCTTCAGGATCTCTTGTATTGCCTTTTTGTAGATCTCTTTCAGCTTCTTGAGTCGTGGCCCATCCTGCTGCATACAGGGCCTTATTGTTTGGCAAACGGAAGTGTAAAATATCTACTAAAAAACAAAAATGGCATTTAACTTAAAAGTAAGAATGAGATAGGAAAATATAAATAACAGGCGATCCATGCAATAAGGAGACCATAGTTGATAAGATTGTTTATAAAACAATATTGGGCCAAAGCCTCTACTTGCAAGTCTATTTTCCAAACATGTTTAACAATAATGATTGCTACTGTAGTTTTGTAAGCGAATGAAAATACATTCATCACACAGACGCACTAAGCATTCTCTTACACTACAGTCAATAATCAGCAATACTGGATGACATCTAAAACACTTGAATGATGAAACACATAAAAACCAACGGTAAGGCAGCATTATGGATTTTAGCAAAATAGCGGTTATTGGTGATGAGGAAACCGTCGTGGGATACGAGCTTGCGGGGGTTGTGAGGAGCGGCGAGGGCACGAATATTCACATAGTAAAGCGTAATGAGAGCAGCGAAAGACTTGCAGAAATCTTCGACTCTCTTGTTGAGAGAAAGGACATTGCAATAATTTTTATCTGTGAGTTTGCATCCCAAATTATTGAAAAAAAAGTACAGGGATACAAAAAAATACTGCCTTCGCTTCTAGTTGTGCCATCCAAGTACAAACATTAGAGGCGAATTATAAAAATGATTTCTTTTAATAAATGATGAAGGCTATTACTTTATATTTGCGCTGATTTAACGGTTGTGCAGTATCACTTGGTCTTCTTGCATTTGAGCTTTAAAATTTCGACTGTTTTTTTGTTAACTTCTCTCTCTGCTACAGAATACACGTCTTTCTTCTTCTTGCTGCTTTTAAAATACTTTGTCGGCTTCTGCTGTAGCTTTATTTTTTTCACCGGATTTTGAGCCATTCTATGGACTCCTAAAAAATTTAAAAATAAAAAATTCACTAAAATCAAATTCTCCAAGTACAAAAGAGCACAATCTAATAAATCAATGCTTTTCAGACACTCGCATAATGCAAGCATAAATTAAAAATGTGATTTGTTTATATTGCCTGTAGAAATAAAAGGCTGGATTTAGTGCTTGCTGCATCTTTCAGGAATGTTCTTTGAGTAGATTTGTATTAAAAATCATAATTATAAATATTCTTTTTTTTATGATTGGATGGCCGAGTGGTTAAGGCGCTAGCTTAAGGCGCTAGTTTCGTAAGATTCGCGGGTTCGAGCCCCGCTTCAATCATTTTTTATGTTAGACGATAATGAACTATTTAATGACATTAGGGGCTATAAATATAAGATATTTAACATCCCCCCGCAAAGCTCGCTTTTTGAGCCTCTATGGCATTGCTACTAAATCTGTATGATTTCTTTTCTGTATTTTGTTTTCATTTTTAATTAGATAGGCGTCATTTCTTAATTTTTTAATGACTGTTGCTTCATCTTCATATCTTACATTATCTTTGTGATATGGGATGCTTTTTGCCCTAACAATTTGTCCTTCCACAAACTTTTCTCTTTTCAATTTTTTAAACTTTTTTGCGTAGGCACTTTTCCTTTTATTTAACTCGTTTAATATTTCTGATGTCTCGTTTATTCCCCATGCTTCATCAGGGGTCATTTTAATTGCACTGTGGTATGAATTATTATACACTGATATTGCCCTTCCCAATAGCTCTTCTCTTGTGGTGTTGTCTTGTTCGTTTTTACGGAAATATTCTCTTATTGTCCTGTTCAATCTTTCTACCCTACCGTTTCCTTGATGATGTTCGATTGATACAGAATTTCGTTGAATGTCTCTTCTAAAGCATAGTTCTTCAACTTTTTTATTCATAAACTCCAATCCATGATCTACTATTAATATTTCAGGATTTCCAAACTTTTTGAACCACTGTGTTAGCTTTTGTACAATGCTTTCTGCTGATTTTTCATTTAATATGCTTCCAAACATTTTCCTAGTGTAAAAGTCGATTCCTAAAAGGTAGTACTTGCTTTTGTACTCTAATATATCAACCCCTATTATTTGCATTTTGCGTTTGCTTTCTATAAATTCAGATCCTCCTTTTGTTTTTACTTTGTTCATTGCACATGTTTCACATCCCTGTAATATTATTTTAATATGCCTATCTAAATTAGGCCAGGCTGTGTATTCTTTTTTTATTGCATATTTGACCACCTCCGGGCCTCTGTGTCCTAGTTCGGTATGCATTGAGTATATTATTTCCCTTTGTGCTGGTGATGGATTTTCATCTTCAACGGGCTTGTCTAATCTTGAAAGCACGTCTGGCTCAGCCATTTCTTCTCCTTTTCGATAGCAAAGCTCAAAATTATAATATTGTAGCCGTTCAAGCCATCTTTGAATTCTTGCATTTCCGAAGTTTTCTTTTGATTTTAACCATGTTGCTGCTTTATGGTCAGTGTATATTATGAATTTTCTTCCCCATAGATACATGTCCAGTTTTTCAATTGCCCATACGATTGCGTATAATTCCTTCTCAGTTATTCCCCAGTTTAATTCATTTTTCTTTAGTTTGGATGCAATTGGCTTAATAATTCTCTTTTCACCGTCGTTGCCTATTTGATACAGTATCGCCCCTACTCCGTAATTTGAGGCATCGGTTTCTAGCACAAACTCTAGGTCGTAATTTGGATGAAATCGCACAACATTCTTATTTGCATCATCCTGCAGCCTTGTAAATGCAGCAGTGTGATCTTCGCTCCACTCTTCCATCTGGTGATTTTCTTTTAATAGCTCATACAAAATCAGAGTTTTTTCTCCGTAATTATCAATAAATCTCCTGTGGTAGTTAATTGCACCTAAGAATTTTTGTAGATCGTTTTTTGTTTTTGGTATGCTGAACTCTAAAATCTTTTCTCGCATTTCTTCTGGCATCGTAACTGTTTCTCCATCGACTCTCATTCCCAATAATTTTATTTCTTTTTTCATCAATTGAATTTTTTCAATATTAATTTTTAGTTTAACGTCCATTAATTTTTTCAAAATTTGGTTTAGTACAATAATATGTTCCTTTTCAGTTTTTGTAAAGATGACAATATCATCTAGATAGACATAACAACACTTTCCAATCCATTCTTTAAGTTCTCATTCCATTATTCTTTGGAAAAAGGCTGGCGAGTTTTTGTAACCCATCGGCATTCTTTTCCACTCGAATTTCTTCTGGTTTATCGTAAATGCTGTTTTATGGCAATCTTCGCTCTTCAGGCGTATTTGAAAATAGCCCTCACATAGATCAATTACTGAAAACACCTTGTTACCTTGCATGGCGTCAATAATATTTTCTAAGTCTGGAAGCGGATAACTATCTGTTATTGATATCTCATTGAGTGCCATCATGTTCATGCATAGTCTGATACTATTGTTGCTTTTAAGTACAGGCCTTATTATGTTGTTCCATTCTGAGCTTGATTCTGTAATGTAGCCTTTATTTAATAAATTTTGTATTTCTGCCATTACTTCCCTTTCCATTCCTTTCTTTATGCACAATGGTTTTGCTACCACCATCTGGTTTTTTTCTGTTGGTATGGCACATTCTTCGCCGATATACCCACTATTTTCTTTATCTAGATCCGTGACATCTGAATAGGAATTACATAAGTATTCTTCGTTTATTCCTTTTTTTATTTCCTGTGCTTCTTTTGTTGCCGATATTTCTTCTTCATGTTTTTTGGGTGGACATTCCTGGATCTTACTTGTTTTCTTCACTTTAACTTTATTCGTGTTTTCTGAGTTACTGTTTTGTATTATATCCTTTAATTTTTTAAATTCTGTTCTTATTTGCTGTACTTTGTATTTTTCTTTTTCGATTTCTTCTAAATACTTATGATTTTCTTTTTCTAATTTACAAATAAGTTCTGTTTTCTCCATTATTATTTCTTTATATTCATTATTAATTTTTTCTTTTTCCTGCTTTTCTTTCAATATCTTTGTTTCTTCTTTCTCCTTTCTTAAATTTTCTTCTTCTTTTTCCTTTCTTAAATTTTCTTCTCTTTTGTGTATTTTCTTTTTTTCAATAGTGTCTACGTATTGTAATTCCCGTGCTATTTGTGACTCATTTTCCAGACGATGCCACCAAATATATCTTTTATAGTCTTTTGAGCATAGTGCCGCTAGTATAATTTTTTTGCTGTTAAATGATATTTTGATGTCTTTTATATATTCTGACCACAGGTTGTACAGTTCTTCGTCTTCTCCTTGATCAAAATGGAAATCTGTAATAAAACCTAAGATTCTTTTTGTTTCCTTTTCAATTCCTGCTTGATAAGCATCTTCACACAAGTTGTCTATGTGAAACTTTCTTTTAAGCCGCCCAATTACTTGTCTAAGAGTAAGTTCTTTAATATTTTCCAGATCTAAAAATTCTCTTTTACATTCACTTGTTAGGCACGTTGCCAAATAATATTTCTTCTCAGAATCATTGGTCATTCCCCACCACTTAACATTCCTCAAGTATGATGTGACTTGCTCAAAGTTTCTCTTGTCTATTTGAATTCTGGGACTCTCCACCATGTTAGACGATAATGAACTATTTAATGACATTAGGGGCTATAAATATAAGATATTTAACATTTTATTTTTTTAAAAATGTAGAAACTGTGTTTATATTTAGAGATATTTATACAAAGCAATGATTTTAAATTGCAATATACTAATGCCACTTTGTTTGTTCATTTTTTGCCGCAATGAATAACAATTCAGGAATAAAAAAACATCTACTGGATCTGGAACCAAATACACTCAACAAAGAGCTAAGTACTGATGAAATGGTTGAAATGTACTGTACAATGGCATCAATAAGACTGATGGAGCAGAAAATACAAGTTTTCTACGAGCAAGGCAAGATCCGTGGTTTTTGCCACCTGAGCATTGGCCAAGAACATATTTATGCTATTTTAAAAAGCATCATACAGGCAAACAGAGACAAAGTCATAGGCTCGTACCGCTGCCACGCCCTGGCCTTCGCGACCGGCAGCTCGATATCAGACATTGTGGCAGAAAACCTCGGCCTACAATCAGGATGCTCGAAGGGTAAGGGCGGATCAATGCATTTGTACAACGATCGCTTCTATGGAGGCCATGGCATTGTAGGGGCCCAGGTTCCTCTCGGTACAGGAATAGCATTTGCAATAAAGTACAAGGCTCTGCAGACTGGTAGCCAAAGAATTAATTTGAATGGTGTTGTGACTGGTGAAGTCTGTTTTGTATTCTACGGGGACGGTGCATCCAATCAGGGGCAGGTCTACGAAGCCTTCAACATGGCGCTAATTTACAAACTGCCTGTTGTTTTTGTATGCGAAAATAACGGCTATGGTATGTTCACTCCAGTAAGCAGCGTTTCTCCTGATGATAATTTCTATATGCGCGGCTACAAAATACCAGGCTTACGCGTAGAAAAAGACTGTGCTCTCAGTGCGCTTTATGGAGCGTTTGAATATGCCAGAGATTACGCACGCAGCAGAGGCCCCATTATTCTGCAGATTGACACTGACAGAATATGTGGGCATTCAACTTTAGATGTAGAGCAAAAGTATAAAAAGAACAAAAAAGAGACCGATGTGATGGCTGAGATCGAAAGTGCTATAAAAGCTGCGCTAGGAGAAGATGAACTTGCAAATTTAAAGGCAAAAATTGAGGGCAACTTAAATTCAGAGATATAAAAGCTTAAAATGGAGGATTCTCCTTCCGATAGTGAGCTGTATAAAGATTTATTGTAGTACCGGGCTGCAGTAAGCTCAAGAAAATAGTTTCTTCTTGACAAATAACTAAAAGTAAGTTTAGGCATATATACCCGAACTTCAAAGATATGCTCATAGAAACTTTATAAGGAATATTATTCCATAAAAGAATATAGTGCTAGCAAAAAATAAATTTAAGCATAGTGATATTTAATCGAATGAATCCGAGTTAAAACAATTTCAGCCTGTTTACATTATCATTTCTTGCATAATTTTATCTTTACACTCTGAAACGAACTTCTCAAACTCACGAGGACTATATGCATCTTTAAATTTCTTTTGCAAATCTCCGCTACAAATTGTCTCCAATGAGTCACAGGGAATGTATTCTGCGTAGATCCATCCCAAGTATGGCGAATAGTTGTTTACCAGCGTGTCCTGAAAAAGCGCAATTGCTGCTGCTGGTATAGGTATTGCAAGCATCGGTTTTAATATGTTTATGCTATTTTCTCGTTCTTCTGGAGTAAAATATTCATTATTCATATTAAACCACTTTAGTAAGCCACATATTTCATCAGGATAGAGTTTACACTCAGTGTTTTTGGAACAGAACATCAATACTCTAAACACAAATTCTCTATCCGGTGCCGAATATACACTGGGTTGATAGCCTATACCCAACACTAAGCGCACCAGCATTTTGACTAAATAATTTTCCTTGTAATCTGTTTTGGTTTCTAATTTTATAGTCATTAATTCTTGCTTTTGCGGTGAGGAGATGTAGTCCGAGTAGAGTTTTCTAAAAACAGCCTCGCTAGCGCTTATTAAGGCATCATGGTAAAAATTTTTAGATTTTTCCGATAGGTTGGCATTAAATATGTTTAATGAAGCATCTTGAGTTGACGTAGAAACTCGAAATTCACTGATTATATATTCTATCTTCAGCAAGGCGTCTGGGTAATGAAAAATAAAAGCAAAATAGTAGGCCGCACGTAACTCTGATATTTTTGGAATTTCGACATTTTTAACTAACCTTAGATATATGTTCCAATACTCATCTTTACCCTTTATTGTACACATTGCTCTTAATATAGGACAAATATGATATAATTTATCGTATGGGCAGAACACCTGTTTCATATCTGTTTTAAGACTTTTTGTATTTTCTCTTTTCGCTGTTCCATCAATCAGTTTTTGGATATATTCCTTTTTTCCAAGTGAAAATGTCTTCTTCCCGATTAGGTAATCTGACAGTTTATCAAATATCTGAGGATCCATCAGAACAAGTGCCATTCTGCCATTTATTAGAATGCCCATAAAGATCTTCTCGTCCTCTAATTTTTTAATCTCTTTTTGGCTGCCTAAGGCCTCTTTAACGTACGGAAGAGAAGCGAAAGATACGAGCTCAGAGTTTAGCTTGTGTGCCCTGATATCTTCAACATTACACTTGCTCATTTTGTACTCGTCATATAAAGATTTAAATTCTTCTATGGGGCCATCATTATATGCATATGAAAACAGTAACTGTCCAAAAAATCGTTCTATCTCACTTTCCGAATATACTGTACAGCAGTATGGATGGATAGGGGCACTTGTTGATATTGACAGTTTGAGAGTACACAAAACAGTTGGCGTGGAAAACATGTGAGCAGCAGGAGCATTTGAAGTGGTTGTAGCAGTAGTTCTGAAAGGAGGTCTTTTTCGTATAGTCATACATTAATTTGGTGTTAGCATATATTTTCGTGTTACAAAGTGAGCAGTTCAGCTCACACTTAACAATCTCTTTCAGATCATTTTTATCAACTAACAGCATTTCCGATGGACTGGCCGTATATGAAATGCAGCTAACGGCAGCTATCAGTATGTGAAAGACACGCATTATGGGGATCAAAATTTTTTAATGTAAATAACGAAAACTCCTTTCACTTTTATCTCGTTGGTTACATAACTATAAATACAGGTTTAAGGGATGTTAAAGCAAAGGCAACTTTTAGTCATTTCTAAAAAATAAAACTAACCAAAACCACAAAAAGAGTAAATTTGTAAATTTTAAATGTTTGCTATAAGATTTCAGTAGTCTTGCATCTATTTTCGTACTTTACCATCGCAGACTGAATCTGTTGTGAGTTGTATATTTGGAACTCTGAAAGACATGAAACAAGGAAAGCTTGCACTATACAATGCCGAGAATTAACAGCTCATTTTAAGATCCAGCTACTCTTATAAATATTCATTTTCACTAATCAAATATTTTTGTCTTTTAAATCAACTCTGGTGATTTTCTAGCGCACAGGTAGAAAGGAAATTTTTTCTTTAGCGCTCGAAGACCCCAACAAAGCAAGACAATCAGAGTATCTTGAGAAGAATAGAAAATACATTTTTTTACAAAAAAATGTATAATGTAGGAACGAAATAAAATTAAAGAATGGTGATTTTACTTGAATGATTCTAGGGCAACAATGCATAATACATCATCTGCTGTAAGAATGGTTATATGGTAAATTTCTTACAATTTAATAAAGGGTTAGGTCTTCTTTTATGGTTAATGCTTTAAGGTAAACTTCTTATATAATAAGACGAAATTCTCAAAATCATCAGCACTTTCTTGATCCATAAACTCCTGTCGTATATTTCCGTCACTCATTGCAAGCAATATGTCACGGGGGAGGTGTTCAGCGTAGGTCATGCCCAAATATGGTGAATAGTTGTTTATCAGCGTATCCATAAAGAGCTCAATTGCTTTTGGTGGTATGGGGATTTCAAGCATCCATTTCACCAAATACTCGGCTTTTGTGTGTTCTTCTGGGGTAAAATGTTCATTATTCGTATTAAACCATTTCAGTACGCCGCATATTTCGCCAGGGGAGAGATATATTTCAGGGCTCTCGCAAAAGAAAAATAAAGCTCTAAACATAAAATCAGCTTGAGACATCGAATACGCAGTGGATTCACGGCCTGTACCCAAAACTAAGCGTAACAGCATTTTGACTATATGGTTGTTTTTGTAATCTGCATGGTTGTTAAGGTGTATGGCCAGTAATCTTTTCATTTGTGCTGTAGAGATATAGTCTGAATAGAGCTTTCTAAAGACAGCCTCGCTGGTATTTACTAAAGTATCCTGATAATGTCCTTCGAATTTGTTTAATAGATTAGCATTTGATGTGCTTAATTTTCCAACATTTCTTTTTGCCCTCTCTTCGTATAATAGGAATGAATCTGTTATCTTCAGCAGGGCGTATGGATCTTGAAACATATAGGCAAAAAAGTAAACTGCACGTAACTCTGATATTTCTGGAAAGTCAACCTTTACAACATACATTTGATAAATATTCATATAGTCATTTATATCGTTTATCGTACTCAAAGCATTTACTATAAGGCGAATATGATATAATTTATCACTAAAAGTGAATATCGGTTGATTATTTGCATGTAAATTTTTAGGAGTGGGCCTCTTGATTATTGCCCCCATTAGATTATGGATATATTCTTTTTTCTTTTCAGGACAATTATTCTTGCTTATTAGATAATTGGCCAGCTTGTCCCATATGCGTGGGTCCATAAGAACATGTGCCATTCTGCCATTTATTAGGATATTCATAAAGATGGCTTTTTCGGGGAAATCCCCTCTCTTTCTTACGTGAAATAAGGCTAAATTAAGGCTTGGAATGGAAGCGAAGGTTATTGGTTCGAAATTTGGAGGATGCGCTTTGATATCTGAATCTTTATACATCTTTATTTTGTACTCGTCATATAATTTTTTAAATTCTCCGATAGGTCCATCATTATGTGCGTAAGACAACAGGAGCTGTCCAAAAAATCGTTCCATCTCACTCGGTGAGAATATCGTATGACAGGAGGGATTGGGACATGTGGTTAATTTGTCAGCCCTCTCGCGAACAAAGCAACTGGCGTGAAAAATAGAAGAGCAGCAGGAGCATCTGAAGTGGCAGTAGCAGTAGTTCTGAAATGAGGTCTTGTTCATATAATTATAAGCAGGGTTGATGCTCGGTAACACAAGCGTACCACACAATGTGCAGTTAATATCGCATTCAAAACTCTTAAGCAATTCCCTTTTGTCAACCAACAGCATTTCCGACGGATGGGCAGTATATGATATGCAGCTAACTGCCGTTATCAGTATGTGAAAGATGATCATTAGAGGGATCAAAAATTTTTTTATTAACGGCAGCTCTTTCTACTTTTATCGCATGGTTGCTTAACTATATACACAGATTTACTCTTGTTATCATGGATGCTTCACATGCATATATCATTAACACGCAGGATAAAAT
This sequence comes from Enteropsectra breve, assembly GCA_024243835.1. NCBI lineage: Eukaryota > Fungi > Microsporidia > Enteropsectra > Enteropsectra breve. The sequence goes on along the minus strand of JALPMN010000567.1, from coordinate 7,977 downwards.
ACTAAACATAGCTTTGTTTAATAGCCGTTTTTAAAATTTTTGGATTTGATTAAGGAAGGAATGTTGCTAAGTCTATACGAAGAGAATATTTGTTGATGTGTTTATAAAAACTAAAGGACAAATACTTGTAGCAATAATCTCAATAAAAACGCTAATTCGTTTTTTAAAAAAGTTTTGATGATGTAACGTAATACTATCACAGCGACAACTTTTACTATTATTTCATTTTATATACACTAGTATTGGTATGTTCGAAGGGGATGCACACTGTTGAACAGAGAGTTAAATAATCATTTTTCAAAAAATTGTGTAGAAAATTTTGATTATGAAGTACAATCCTAATTTTTTTTTCGTAGAGTTTGCGCGGAAGACCAGAAATTAGGCTAGCTGCCGGAGGCCTATTAGCTTAGAAAGAGTATAGGCCTAATATGGTGATGATAGCCTTAAACGTTGAGCAAAAGTATAAAAACTAATGAAAGAATACTAAAACTGATTAAAAGCAATGCTAAAAGCAAATTTAAAGTATGATACCCAAAGGTAAATCTGCATGGCGCCTTATGGATAGTGAGCAGTTCACAAATACTTTATAGCATGCAATCAGGCCTCTACCCAAGTAACTAGATTATAAAAAATAAAAGCTCCAGTCCTTTTTGTAATCCATTCCTCGTAAGCTCATGATCTAGGTTCTTATTATCCTTGCAAGCAATGCATATAGAATTTAACCACTGAAGAAAATTTTACATGGACAGTATTTGTAAGCAAATGAATCATTAGGTACTAGATTAACTTTAAAGATAGTGATATTTAATCGAATGATTTCAAACTAAATAAGTACAACACTCCCTCAATTGTTAGTCTCTGTATAATCTAATGCTCTGATAAAATAATAAACGCATTCGAAAATCATTAGCACTAGCAGGATCTTTAAACTTATCGCGCAAATTTCCGTTAACCATTTCAAGCAATGTGACATGGGGGATGTACTGCGCATATATCCAGCCCAAAAATGTTGAATAGTTGTTTATCAGCGTATCCACATATAGCTCAATTGCTTCAGGTGGTAGCGGCATTTCAAGCATCCATTTCAATATGTTTATGCTATTGTCTCGTTCTTCTGGGGTAAAATATACAATATTCGCATTTAAGCATTTTAATAGGCCACATATTTCACCAGGATAAAGAAATATTGCACGGCTTTTGCAACAGAAAAACAAAACTTCAAACAGTAAATTTCTGTGATATGCCGAATATAAAGCGGGTTGGCCGCCTGTGCCCAAAACTAGGCGTACTAGCATTTTGACTAAATAATTTTTCTTGTAATCAGTATGGGTGCTTAAGTGTATGGCCAGTGATCCTTGGTTTTGTGTTGAGTAGATATAGTCATTATAGAGCTTTCTAAAAGCAGCCTCGCTGATGCTTAATAAAGCATCCTGATAATAACTGTCAAAATTGTCTAATACCGTAGAAAAGGGTTCTTTTAAAGAGCCGTCTGAGTTTTGTATTGAGCTTTTATAGCATAATTTCGAATATTCTATCGTCAAGAGGGCATGAGGCCTCTGGAAAAGATACGAGAAAAAATATTTGGCACATATTTCTGGGCATTTAGCGTTCTCGACATTATCGAAATAAACATCCATATAATAGTTGTCATTTTTTCCCCTCATTGCTCTTGCTAGAATGAAAATATTGTACAATTTATCGCGCGGGCTTAAAATCGGGTTATCAAGTGCATCAAACTCTTTAGAGGCATTTCTCTTCTTTCCATTTACCATCTCCATCATGTATGTTTTAATTTTACAGCCAATCACTTCTTTTCTTCTTAAATACTCGTACAATTTTTTCCAGATACAAGGATCCATCAGAGCAAGTGCCATTCTGCCATTTATTAGAATATCAAAAAAGATACTCTCGTCTTTGACTTTCTTAATCTTACTTTGGGCGCTTAAGGCTTTTTTGATATCCGGGAGGGAAGCGAAAGATACAAGTTCAGAGTTTAGTTCGTGTGTATTGATATCAATAACGTTAAACTTGATCTTTTTGTATTCATCATATAAATTTTTAAATTCTTTGATGGGGCGATTATTGTATGCGTAGGACAGCAGTAACTGTCCGAAAAATCGTTCCATCTCGCTCTCTGAGTACATCGTAAAGCAGTATGGATTGGGACATATGGTAAACTTGTCGAACGTTTTGTGAACAAAGCATCTAGCGTGGAAAATAGATGAGCAGCAGGAGCATCTGAAGTGGTTGTAGGAGAAGTTCTCAAATGAAGCTTCACTGGCATCGTAATTCTCGGCGCTGGTACTCGAATTGATATTCTTGTTACATATTGTGCAATTCGGGCGGCATCCAGCACTTTCAGACAGTTCTCTTTTATCAACAAGAAGCATTTCCCATGGCATAATAGTATATGATAGGCAGTTAACAGCCGTTATCAGTATGTGAAAGATGTGCATTAGAGGGATCATAAAAATTTTTGTAATAACGGAAACTCCTTTTAAACTTCTTTCGCTTCCATATCATTGGTTGCTCAACGATAGATACAGTCTTAGTTGCAATGATGGATCTGTCACATCCATAAATAAATTAGTTGCAAATAACTTAAGCTATAAAATTTACAAATTTTTTTGACGTTGAGAAAATTTTTGAATTTCAATTGAGCACGTGATATTCCGGCACGGTACAGAAAAATGTTTCGTGCTTACTTTATGAAAGCGGCAAAACCTGATACAGGTAGCAATATTCTCGATAAAATAATGATAATATGTTTTACTGCAACAGGCTTAGAATAAGCAGAATAATACTTTCTCAACGGTAGCATTTACTAAGTATCGCTTTATTAATACAGTTATTTTGGTATATTCAGTGCAGATGCACAGTATTTCTTGCCAGTGGATTAATTCAGAACAGCACCGCGCTACAACGGCATTATTTATACGTAATACTTTAAATAACCTGCTTATACTTGGGTCTTTAGAATATAAAGCATGCTGCTTCACCTTGTGCTTTAGTGGGTAAAAAGTTTGTCAATAAATGACTGATCTCCTCTCGGGCTATGATCATATTTTTGCATGCCTAAATTTTAAGCTAATTTTTAAATTGAAATCAGTGAAAAATTCAGGCTTTAGTAATTGTAATCCAAGATAGTTATTTGTTCACTGCTATAAAAATTGTTTAAAAAGCTTAAATGTGAAGTGCCATCCCAGAGTGCTATGGATCTGAGAGTCTGGAGAAAGGACCAGGAAACAGGAGCACTGCTCAAGGACCATTTACTTATAAATGGTATAAACGGAACATGAAGATAATCAGCTTTAAATGCTAAGTAAAAAGACAAAGACCTAGGAGAAAGAATGTCTAGAGATCAACTTAAATGTAGAGCTTCAAAAAATTAAACTAGAGTATCACCCATAGAAAATAGGCACGATATCTTTTAGCTTGCAAACGGCCCTTTAACTCATGTTACTTGAATGAATAATATAAATTAAAGAATCATGATTTTAATCGAATGATTACGAGGTGAATAAGTTCAGCCTGTTTCCATTATCGTTTATCTCTTTATATTGTCTCTACGCTCTAAAACGAACTTCTTAAACTCACGTGCACTATCTTCATTTTTAAAATTCTTTTGCAAATATCCCCCGCATATTGCCTTTAATGAGTCATAGTGGATGTATTTCGCATAGATCTGCCCCAAGTATGACGAGTAGTTGTTTATCAGCGTATCCACAAAAAGCTTAATTGATTCGGATGGGATTGGGGTCATCAGTAACCCTTTTATTATTGAAACAGACTGTTCTTTTTGATCTGGGGTAAAGTTTTCATTATTCATTTTAAATAATTTTAATACACCACATATTTCGCCAGGATAGAGTTTACACTCAATGTTTTTGGAACAGAACAGCAATACTCTAAACACAAATTCTCTATCCGGTGCCGAATATAAAATGGGTTGATAGCCTGTACGCAACACTAAGCGCACCAGCATTTTAACCAAATAATTGTGTTTAAATTCCGTATTAGTGCATAATTTTATAGCCAGTAATCCTTGCTTTTGCGGTGAGTCGATGTAGTCCGTATAGAGTTTTCTAAAAATAGCCTCGCTGGCGCTCACCAAAGTATCTTGAAAATGCTCTCTAAACTTTTCTATTTTTATAGTATAGCGATCATTGATAGAGCCGTCTGAATTTTGTACTGCTCTTATATAATATAATAATGAATATTCTATCTTCAAAAAGGCATCTGGCATCTGGAAAAGATACGAAAAAAAGTAAAGCGCGCATATTTTTGAGAATTCTGGATATAAGGCGTTTTCTACTTCATTGAGATAAACATCCATATAATAATTGACATCCTTGTCTCTCATAACTCTCGCTAAGTATAAAATGGTGTCTAAATAATCGCGCGGAGTTAATATCGGTTTACTATCTTCTGTGAAGTTTCTAATATATCGTTTATTCGCATTCCCCTGCAGCATTTTAGTTAAATATTTATGTCCATTATCAGTATAACCGATTTCTCTAATTAAATAAACAGACAATTTGTCCCAGATCTGAGGATCCATAAGAGCATGTGCTATCCTGCCATTTAATAGGATATTTATAAAGATTTCCTCAATAATTTTCGTTATTTTGTCTTGGTGAACAAATTGAATCTGAGACATCTCAAGGTGAGCGAAGGTTAAAGGCTCAGGAATAGGCGGTTTTGCTTTGATATTAAGAAGCTTAATTAGTCTTGTTTTATACTCATCATATAAATTTTTAAATTCTTTGGCTGGTACATCATTGTATGCATAAGATAGCAGTAGCTGTCCGAAAAATCGTTCCATCTCGCTCTGTGAATACACCGTGAAACAGTATGGATTGGGGCATGCGATGTGTTTGTCGGGCCTGTAGCAAACAAAGCATCTGGCGTGGAAAATGTGTGAGCAGTAGGAGCATCTGAAGAGGTTGTAGCAGTAGTTCTTAAATGAGCTCTTGTTTGCATCGTAATTCTCAGCATTGGTACTCGAATCGATATTCATGTTACATAATGTGCAGTTCAGCGTATTTATTAGTTTATCTTTCAGATCTTTTTTATCAACCAGTAGCATATCCGATGGCAGAATAGTATATGATATGCAGCTAACAGCCGTTATCAGTATGTGAAAAATGCGCATTATGGGTATCAAAAAATTTTATTATATGTAACGGTAACTCCTTTTACTCCTCTCATTTCATCCCATTGGTTGCTCGGCTATAGATACAGATTTACACAATCAATCATGAACCTTCCTATGCATAAATGAGTCAGAATGTAAAGAATAGATTTATAAAAATGATTAAATGACTCAATTATGAAATAAAATTTTGTGAAAAGTTTTATAATAACGACACAGATACCGTTAAATATTTTTATTTTAAAAACCCTATTATAAATAAATGGTGTTAGATTAGGTACTCCATTTTCGACACTTAAACTAAACATAAACAAGAAAATTTTACTTATTTTATCAAAGGCTATGATTAAATTTGAACCCAGCAAGAATTTAAAACTGTTTGTATATCAATTGTGCATGGAATGTTGCTAACTTTATTCAATGAGGTATTGGTTGTTGGTTTTATGAAAAATAAATGGCAAGATAGTTGTAGCAATAACTTTGATAGAATAATGCTTATTCGCTTTTTAAATATATGTTTAAATGATGCAAAATAATACTTTCTCAAAGTTATCTTTTATTATCATTTCATATACAGTGGTATTAGTATTTTCGAAGCAGATGCACACTGTTGGGCTAATTGTCGAATAATAAGTTTTCGAAAATCCTTTATATGAAACGCCAATCGAACTTGCTATTTATCCCAGAGATGCACAGAACACCAGAAATCACAGACGCTGCCAAAGGCCCGTTAGATTATAAATAGTACAGCAGCTTTATGGTGTTAATCAGCCTTAAACGGTGAGGAAAAGTGTATGAAACAAGAAGAAAGAACCTTAAAAGAGTAACTTCAAATCAGCGATACAAAAAACTTAAACCATTGTATAACCCATATAAAAACGTTTAACGATATTTTGTAGCATAAAAACAGGTTTTTGCACATGCTATTAAAATAGATAATATAAAATTAATAAATAGTGATTTATTTGAATGAATCTAATGATATTAAGCATAAAACATCATATCCTGTTCGAGCATTTCTTCGGTAATGCGCTTATAATCAAACAAATGATTCTTAAAATCATCTGCACATTCGGCATCTTTAAATTTTTGTAGAATGCCCTCGTTACACATAACAAGCAAAGTATTTTTAGAGATGTATCTAGCATAAATCCTGCCCAAATATGGAGAATAGTTGTTTATCAGCGTATCCACATATAGCTCAATTGCTTCTGGTGGTATGGGGATTGCAAACATCCATTTCAATATGTTTATACTATTTTCTTCTTCTCCTTCTAGGGTAATATAGTTACTATTCTTATTGAACCATTTTAATACGCTGCATATTTCACAAGCATCTAGTTCTAGCCCAAGAATTTTACTGAAAAAACTTAGAATTTTAAACAAAACATTACTGTGCTCCCTCACATAATCAATGTGTTTTCCATTTGTACCTAGACCCATTCGCAGCAGCATTTTAGGAATGTTTTTGTTTTCCCTGCACATATTAGAGTCTAATTCTAACACCACTAAACCCTTCCGTTTTTCACAGGAGACATATTCTGTGTATAACTCTCTAAAAACAGCCTCGCTAGAGCTCATTAAAACCCTCCGAAAATCCTGCTTAAATCTGTCCAATAGTTCAGCATTATCTTCATATTGATAACCAGATTGATTTGCTGTAACATCTTTAAACACAATGATCGAATCCTCTATCTTAACTATGGAATCTGGCTTCTGAAATATATGTGTAAAAAAGTGATTTGCGCATACTTCTGATGTTTTTTTGCATGAAATTTTTCTTACGTATCGATCATAATCAGATACATAGCTATTTTGATCTCCATTCTTATCCAAGCCTCTCGTTATAGTAAAAATCTTGTGTGCCATATATCGCGGGTAGATTATGATTTCATTAGCGGCCTTACATTTGCCAGGATATAGTTGAGTGTGCAGAATCCCCTCCTCTGTTATTTCTGACATAGTATCCTTAAGATGCTCACCTAAATGACATTTTCTAATTATATACTCGTATAGTATGTTCCTTAAGCTAGAATCCATAAGAACATGTGCCATTCTGCCTGTTATGAGGATATTGATAAAAGTGTCCTCATCATTAAAACGTTTAATTTCGCTTTCGTGGGATGGGGCTTTGTAAACGCCTTCCTTAAAGTTGTGTATACTTGGCTCATAATCCTGCCTGAAGTTTGGACATTCAGGGTGTATAGACATTGGTCTTTTGTACTCATTATAAACTCTCCTAAATTTCTTAATTGGTTTTTTGTTAAATGCATAAGACAGTAAAAGTTGTCCCAAAAATCGTTCTATCTCGCTCTCCGTATATATCGTATTACAATAGAGATTGGGGCATTTTATGTTGGTACCATTTTTTAGGCCGACAAAGCATTTGGCATGAAAAATAAACAAGCAGCTGGAGCATTTAAAGTGTTTATAAGAATAATTCAGAAATGAATCTTTGTTCGATTCATCATAAGCCTCATTAATTGTTGAGTATAATAAATCTTCGCAACAGTATGTGAAGTGAGGCACATCTTTTTGTCTATTCCACAAAACTCTTTTATCCACCAGGAGCATTTCTGTTGGTCTGGGTGTATATGATATGCAATTTATAACCGTTACCATTATGTGAAAGATGAACATTAGGGGAATGAAAATTTTTAATTCAAATAATGAATATTTTTAACGATCATTGACACTTTTGGGTCTTCATTTCATTTACAAGTGCTGTAGCTTTATCAAATCAGTCATCTATTTTCGGGCGTAGTATACTTAATTTATATATTTCCAGACTAAAAAGCACAAATTGTTGCTTGATTTTACTA
>JALPMN010000573.1:0-15729 GCA_024243835.1 Enteropsectra breve | reverse complement strand
TAGAAATTAGAAATTAGAAATTAGAAATTAGAAATTAGAAATTAGAAATTAGAAATTAAAAACTAAAAACTAAAAAATTTACTTAGGCTCAGGAACTGGCTTCGCTTTGACGTGCTTGAGCATGACTGTGCAACACTCAAAATCACACAGCGCAGTGAATGTGCCTGTTAAAAGCTCGCCTGCCTTGATGTGTTTAATTTCATCGTCAATTTTAACCGAGGCGGATTTTAGTGCCACACAAAGAATTGTCTCTGGAATTACGCAGAGCTCTCCGGTCACAAGCATCTTGGGCTGTGACAGCTGCTGGATCGAGGCATAGCATTCCTTGTTATGGAGCCACTCTGGCAGGTCCTTGTTCGTGGAAATCGCGTCTGCGGTAAACTTCTTTTTCGCCTGAGCATCAAGCATTCTGATTCCTGTAAAAACCGTTTGTTCGCAGACCCAAACGAGGGAATCGCGCAGTGCTACAATCGTGGCCGCGCGTGGAACCTCGTGCAGCAGCGCCAGCTCATCCACGATGTCTCCGGCCCCGATGCTGTGCGAGTAGATGCCCCACATAAGCACGGCAAACTGCCCCTTTTCCACGATAAACATCTCGTGGCCATTAGCGGTCTGGCGCGTCATTAGCTCGCCGACCTTTATTTCCCGGGGAAACATTGTTGAAACAAGCTTTAGCTTCTGCTCGATGTTCAAAAGCTTAAAAGGAATCCGGTTGTTGAACCGCGAGAGCAAAAAATCACTGATTTCTTGGGGCTTTTCATAGACCGTTAGCTTGAAGGTCTCAATGTCCACAGAGCGCGAATAAACACTGGGCCGACGCAGCCTCCTCCAGCCCTCGTCGTCAATCCCCGGTCTGAGACTGTTGACGAAGTTTTCGAAGGTCCGTGTCAGCTTGTCAGGATCATAGGCCTTGTTCATCATAAAGTAGAGCTCAATAATCTCGTCGACTTGAGCCTCTGTTAGCGGATGGTTGTGCCTTCTGGAAAGCTCGTTTATCTGGTCTAAAAGATCTTTCATATGGAGCGGCAAAAAAATATTTTGAACATATGCTAATTTGAAAATATGGCCGTTAAAGGCAAATACGATGGACTATCGTGTTTGTGGCATTTTAATGCGGCTTTTTGGAGAATTATTTCGTATTTTACCAAAAATATTTTGTTCTAAAACTTTTTAGAGAGTCCATAAACTCCAGAAAAAATAAAAACGAATATTTTGAAATAAAATTTTTGTAATAGATCAATGTAGAATCACGTAACAGTGCTTTCAACGACCTTTTAATTGCGATAACATTCAAGGCAGCATTGTGACTCAGCTTTCCTAGCCTAAATAATATGGTTTTGTCTAAAATCGTGTGTTTTATTTAGATAGTGCTATTATACTTAAAAGTAGTATGCTTGATGTGCTGAAACATCTGATATTTTATCTTTATAAACCAGCATTAAACTGGCTGAACTGTACAAGCGATATTGTGCATTTTTAAGGGTTTATGACTTTTTTGCAGGATAAAAGTTGAGATAAACATTATTATTGGATCAACTTCAATTACAAGGCAACTAACACTAATAACGTGCAATCAAGATGTTTATTTCATCATACTTTAGCAAACTTTATTTAAAGCTTTTGGTGCCTATTTATTTTGCCAACAATTATAAATATCGTGATTCTCATCGATAGGATTAAAAAGATGTAAAGCGCGCCTTGCAATATGCCAAAAATCATTCTATTTAACAATCTACATTTGCAGGAAAATTTTTGAGCCACGATGCTTGATTTGGTGGATGTGCTCTACTACGACTATATTCTCTACAAGATATGCATCAAATATGCGAATGATGCTCACCAGAATGAGTTGCATCCGTTTTTAGAGATTCTTTCGCAGATGCATCAAGCGATGCAAGAATCAGGCCTCGAGCTTGACAGCGAGGTTTACTTAAAGGAGCTTCTTGTGCTGGCCTTCCAGGCTTGTAAAGAAATCGGAGAGGACAATCTCCAGAAGGCGTCTGTTGGGCTCATGGAGGCTTTTGTTACTGTTTCACGCAAAAGAGATCTTGGGAACGATAGTGAAGCAAAATCCCTAAAACTGATCATCTTTACTTTTTACATTGCATTTTCTCACGGCCATGCTGGATACAACAAAATAATCGAAGACGAAATGAACGTAGAAGGATTGGACCAACTCAAAGCCACTTTCCACATCGATAGAATCAAAAGTACGCTGCCACTTGTGAAGATGCTGAGGAAAATACAACTCAACGCCCCAGCGCTTCTAAGATGCGCAGAAATAATCGCAAAAGAATAATTTTTAAATAAACGGGAACTTAGTACCGTTTATTTAGCTGCAATATATAAATGAGGTGTAGATACTCTTTGAATATTAAATTAATTTTAAACGAAGAAATTTCAAGGCTCTTGATACAAGCACTTGAATATGAAAATTTATTCATTTTCTTTTGCAGCGCTAGTGGTTACTTCCTTTGTGGAGCTAATTGAAGCCTCAGGACGGGATTTGGTTTGTTCTTTTTCGTCCTCAGGCAGCTTTTCTGACGGCCTAGAAAAGGATATTTCCGGCGCTATGCTCGCACGATTGAAGTAGAATGGGTTAGCACTGTAACTGAGGCCCTGGGCGCCTTGCATTTGTCCGTCCCATCTTGGTGCTGAGTAGCTTCTCCTCGATCTTCCCTCTCCGTATAAAAGTTCTTGGGACTGCCTCATTTCCACAATCATTTGATATTCCTCCCATGAAATTTGCACCGATGAGCCATCAGGCAACTTTGCAGAGCGTGCTACATTTTGTTCATTTACTTTAGGAGCTGAACCTTTGCTAATTATTTTTTGTTTCTGTGCCAATTCTTTGTTTTCTGGCTCTTCCTCGACAACAACCTCTGTTTTCTTAGATTTTACATTTTCAGGTTTTCCCTCTTGATTGCCTTCCGAATCGGTTTCAGTGACGATCTTCTTGCTTTTCTTGGTCTTACTGCTATGCGGAGTCTTAGGTGATTTATCACGCTTAATATGAGGCCCGCTGGTCTTGTCGTGCGTTACCGCGTTCGTTTCCGTTTTCTCTGCCCAGATGCTTTCAAGCAATGAGAATAATCCTGGAAGTAAGATATGCATATCTGAGTTTTCATTTCAAATTATATACTTTTATGGACCAATCACATGCTGCCGTTCATATCTAAAACTTTGTTTGTGCTAGCACTCAAATTTTTAAGTTTTATGCTTATTTAGTGAAACTTATAATCTAAACACAGAAAAAGATCCAGCTGTAGATAACAATATGAATTACATTCAAGCTTATATGTGTTACTCGTGGTAACATTCGTTTATAGTTCCCGTTTATTTCTTTATTAAGCTTATCTTCAAATGGGAAAACTTCACGCTAGAAATAAACATAAAACTATATCGCGCGGTATTAACTTTGTTGTAAAAAAAGAATAAAGACGATTTGAACTCATCCGAGTAAAATACACGAGCCTCTAATATTTTACAAAAATGCTGCAGATGTTAGGTTTAAGCTACTTAAAAAGTCTTTATTGTCTCTGCAAACTATCCGAGAATATAATGGTATTTTGTATAAACCAATGATTTATATTTTAGTTACTGGAAGGATTAACCTTTCCTTTGAATTTTAAAAAATGCTTGTACTAAGCTGTATTTGAACAGAAGAGCCCCTAGCTTATATTTTGCCAGTTGTAAATATAATAGAAAGGTCTTTTAGAGCAAATTATAGGTCTGTGAATCAGAAATATGTACTAGTGACTAGCTAGTTTACAGTTTAGTTTAGATAAGCAAGAATAACTTTAAGTTATTCAATGCGTTTTCCTTCATATCATTTTTACATATCTTTCTTCAAAAGACCCCTTCACTATGCTAGGTAATACAATAAAAGGCTTGCTTGCATTGATATTTGTAGACCTTGTAGAAGGATCCTACGGCACCACTATGGTTTATTTTCCAGATTCTCTATCGAACAATGGCATCACAGTACGTACTAACAAATTTTTAAATATTGGTGATTTTGCGCAGCCAGCTCCTCTTGATTCGCGCGCAATTCAAGTAAAATCATTGCCAAACATTAAGCTTAGCCCGAAAAACCTGGAGAACTACGACTGGCTCAGCTCGAGAGATTACAATGTGAGTGAATGCGTAGCAAATGACAATATCGCTGACATAGTAACACTGTTCCTGTCTCTTCACTTAAGTGATCGCTATCTTGCAACCTTTCTGAAAAATTTGTTTAAATTTCATTTTCGGAAAATGAGCACCTCTGAAGTGCTGAACATCGTGGCTATTTTTGCAGGGAAAATACACTTCACTGACACTACAGCTTATACGCATCTCTTTTTTCAACTCGCAAAAAAGTATATTGCAGTAAAAAGAGATGAAAGAAACCTAATAATTGCTTTTGCTGGAGAGAGTTTGTCTACTGAATTATATTTTCCAGACGAACCAAGCTTTAAGGATGTGCATAATACGAACCAAAATCATATACCAGTAAAAATAACTAATAGAATGCTGGTTGCTTTGCTGGGCGTTCTATGCAGCACGGACCTCCCGCTTCGTGGAGGGAACTTGAGACTCTATGCAACAGTTGAAAACAATATCCCTGCTGGCTTTAAAAATTTAATAGCCCTTTTGAGTGTGATTTACATGTTTCAAGCTGCAAAAGAATTTGCTCCTTTTCGAGATATTTCAATCGTACTAACCTTCTATACTACTAAATTGCTTTTCTTCACATCCAGCAAACAATGCAAAATTAGATTGCTATTTGATTATGATGCAATCATGATCGTATGCTCTGAATGTCCTTTTATTCCTAGCAGTGAATATTTCCACGATTTGGCTGTTCCTGAAAACAGTGCATTTTCAGTCGACAAAATAAAAAGCCTACAATCCACCCCAGAAATGGAACAAGTGGTTTTCAAATTGCTGCACGATGATCTGTGCTTTTTGACATCCGCAAAGAAATTATTCATAGAGATCGATTTATTCAGCAATGAAGTTCTGGAGAGGTATCGTAGTGCTTTTCAAGGCATTTATTTGGTTCATTAACTGACCTATGCATTAATTCTTATATAATTTGGCTTACACCTACAAGGATTTGATTTAGCTCCAAATAAAATAGGTTAATTTAGTTTTAAGGTTAAGCCCAGATCTCAATGTGTCTGTAAGAATATCTCTACATATAAATATGTTGATTAATTCGCTGTTAACTCCTCACAATACTTCAAATAAGCGTTTATAGATACTAAAGCAGCTCGTTTATACTTTATAGGATAAAATTAAAACTATCCGACAGACACATGCTTTTGGAATATTCATTTGCATAAAGATAAATCTATATTAAATGTATAAGATTATTTTTTATCTTTTTAAATTAAAGATTGTTTGTCATGGGCTATCTTTCCATTTTAAATATTATTTCTGGCTATCCTTTTAAGATACGACCAAATTTTGTTAGGCACAAAGCATTAGTGAAGCATAATTAAGACTGTTACAAAGTAAATAAAGAATGAATTTTATACTTGAAAGATAAAAAACTTTAAATATGCATAAAAAATATTTCATTGAATGTTAAAGATAAAATCACGTAACTAGAATTTAATTGCCGTATCTCCTTTCTGAGTATTGACGCTCAAGATCGCTCCACCAGTAGTGCTCATCAGGAACTCCGCGCAGATCTTCACAACTCTCCCAAGAATCATAATCACCTGTCTCTCCTGTATATACGTCAAGTTTTTTATCGAGATCAAAAACAGCAGGGTTCTCCATCAAATCTCTTACTGCAAAATATAAATCAATATCACCGTCACTGGTCGCTATTTCATCTTCAAGAAATTGTACGCCTGAACGAATGGTCCGTAGGCGCATCAGACTCTCTGACCCGTATTTTTGACAATCAAAGAGACCACTAACAAAATAAGGGATGGCTTTTAGCAGCAGCGAATCTAGCTCTTGAAGCTGCTCGGCTGTAAAATAAGTCCTCGCTTGAACAGAAGACACGTTTGCATGCCGGCAGAGCGAGAATATCAGACGTAAGACACCGCCGGCAGAGACGAGATCTGAATCAGCAACAAGAAGAGAAAGATCATTAAGTATCTTTCTTACCATATCTCTTGCACTCATCCCATCATCCACTTTTGATTTCGCTTCTTTATTTAAAATAAGGCTTTGATTGCTATCAGGCTCCTCTTTATGCTCTCCATTCTTGGTTTCAGAAGCAAACTCCGTTTCTATACTGCGATTCTTTTCAAAATTTTCAGCTCTATTATTCAAAAGAAGACTATCATCTTGAACAGCCCTTCCTCGCACTATTGCATCATTGCTTGGGTTAGAACTATCAATTCCAATATCAAGATTTGAGGCTGATACTACACGTAGGAAAAATAAAGCTCCTCTCATGGGTTAATTTATTCGTTTCATTTTTGTAAAATTTTCAATAACAAATTAATTAAATAAAAGATTTGGCATATTTTTCATATTAATCGATAAAGGTGCTTTTAAACAACCTGTTTATTTAAATAATAATTTTAGATGCACTCTTTTATTTTAGTCACACCCATATTTTAGTTTAATAAGCATTTATGCCCAGCTGATGCTGAGGAAATTGCTTTATAGAACCATTAAAGATTAAAAACGTGTGTGATTTGTAGTAAACACTGAGGGTATTAATTTAAAATGCTTTGAGAGATGCGTGAGATAGGTTAACTCAATCTACAAGTAGTCCTAGCACAAAAAGAACTAGAATTCAAAATAATTGCTCGCTTGCACGTCTTGATAAAAAGGCATTTCAGCCCAAGATATGCCATTTGTTGTATCTACTGTGCTTTGAACCATGAACATCTATATTTTAGAAAATATAAAAATTTGCTTGCCTGCTGAACTCTAATTAAGAGGCCGTTTCTGAGACACAAGGATGTTAGATTTAGCTTACAAGGCTAACAAACAACACTTATAATTTTACCATCATTCTTTTAGCTCTAGTTGTGCCTTGAAGGAGTACTGCTACACTAAACAGTCATTCAAAACGACTTATAATTCTCTGGACAATGGGCTTAGAGAACGTATTAATCAGACTATTGGAAGAGTTTTGCAGTGTTGTCCAAAATTTTAGAGCACAGTATTTTCCAAATGCATCAAAACACTCTCAACAACTGTTATCGTACTAGCATTGATTGTCCTTCCCACGAGCTCACTACATCATGAGACATTTCGATCTTAGAAGAGCTTATTGCCAGAGTTGATACAATACGAAGTGGCTCGTATTAACAAGGCAAATAGTAAATTTTTATTAAAAATCAACCTCAATTGAAACGATTCGTAAGTGCTTAAACCAAGAAACATAGTCTGGCCATAAATAATGATAAGAAAGAAGTATAATGATTATTCATAAAGACTTCAGCAAAACATCAGTAAACTGCCCTAAATGCAGTTGCGCAGTAATTAATATGTACGATAAAATAGTAAGTGAAATATGTCGTATTTGAAGAAAAATAAACAAATACCCTCATTTTTAGCTTTCTACAACTTGGCATCCAAGCAGATTCGGAAGAAAATCTAATTCCAAATCTCAATCATGCATAGAAAGCAAGCACGTATATGTAAGATTTATACCTGAAAGCCAAGGTATAAAAATTGAACTGAGAAATTCGCCAATGCAGCTTATAAAATGATCGCATGAACATAAAGTCTTCTTTGACCCAATAAGGAAGTTTATTGTACGGCTAATAAAACTCTCATATGAGCAAATTATAGGAAAACTACTTTAAATAAACACTACAAGCATGAAAAGGCTCATTTATGTCTAGAAAAATATTAGATATGCAGAGTTCAGTTATTTAAACTCTTTTGCCAGAAACCGATGCCTATCCTTTCGCATTAAGTTTCTATATAAATTTTACCAATGGAAGTTTGAGTGTTTTAAAAATTCTCAGTGATCGAGAAGCAACCTGCGACATCTGTTGCAGCCTCAGGGCCTCTCCGTAGGTCCATACATTTCGAATTCGCGTGTCAAAACAGTTCAATTAAATAATTCAAATTGGAAGCTCTACAGGTTTAACAAAAGGCCACAAATCCTGATATTGTATTGTAAAAGTTTTTCTATACTTTACTCTTTCAATGCGCACAACTTTGTCGATTGAAATGAATAGTTTCAAGATCTTTCTGAATGGCCCTATGCCTCAGATGCCATGATATTGCAAGCAGTTTTGCCGTTAGAACCCCATGCTTTCAAAGCTAAGAAACGAATTCTAAATGCGTGTATAGGGAAAGTCGCCGCATTCGACCACTGTTATGTTTTGTGTTAAAAGGTATATTTAAATTAATGCTAATGATTTTAGTTAATCACATGGCTAACATGACAATTAGTGAGCGAGTAACAATTAAGACTTGGAGCCCAGGGGCTAAAAGTAAAGAATAGAAATGTATGTCGCACACAACAAAGCAGAAGACTGCGCAAAAAAGATTATTTCAGATCGGCATGGAAAATATTGAGTGAAAGGATGCAAAATTTCGTGGTTGAAGATGTTAATACAAGGCCAAAGGATGCATCTCCCTGTATGGAGGGACGTAATTAAGGCAATACAGCAACATTATTAAAGAAAGAAAAGACTAAAGGCGGTAATAGAGTAGTTATGGGATATAAAGATTCAGCGCTAAATGTTTTTGGGGCGTCGAGTAGAACCATAAAGACAGATTTATAATAAAAAGCTGCATCAGAATATGCAGCAGAACTTGGCCTTATTAATTTTGATCGTCCTACTTGCTGTACCGAAGGCTAATGGGCTTATGAAAATTAAAAAGGGAAAACGTATGCACTCTATCGATGCCAGATGACGATGCAATAGGCGCATCTACCGAAGGAGTAAAAGCTTATTTGCCAATACCATCTTTTACGACTCTAAGATGCCTATGTCATCAGTGCTAAGGCAATTTATTTTTATTGTGAGAGTCTAGAGCACAAACTATCACATTTCGGCGTTACGAATTAAAGTTTGGTTGCATCTTATCTATATAATATGCAATTTATGAAAATAGCGAGCAAATCGAATAGGGTGTGCGTGTTATATAGATCCACGAAACACATCTTTTTACTAGAATGTATGATCGTGCAGAGTGCTCAGCGGACAAAGTTATTCGGTTGTAGAATCTGTTGAAAGTGCAACAGAAAGAAAAATTGCAGCTCACGACCAGAAGAAATGCGCGTTTTTTGATGCCTTTTTTGCACGAAATATTGCTTCACGTGCCACTGTGAGAACTGACTACTGGAAGAGTTATTGCAATATGAGGAGAAAAGCTTATGACATTTAAGGATAAATCGTAAGCAACACTTTGTTGACTCATACCTCAGGCAAATACATACGAACATGATTGGCGTTTTTGAATGTTGTTAAAATCTGTAGTGCCTAAAAATACGCGTTTAATGCACCGTTCCGCGAAAAATAAGTTATTTGAATGCCAGCATAATTTTTCACTACAATCTTCAGCAGGAAAATTCAACTTTATAACAAGAGCAAAAGAATTCCTATCCTCGCAGCTATTAATTCACTTGATTTTTGTAATTTAGCCCTAAAACTTTAACCCGTACATCTGTCCCCCATAACTACTCTACTACCCTGCAAACACTATAAGTCCCATATGATGATTCAAGGTGTAACCCAGAACCTGTCTTCCTTCTTAAGACAATCAGTATTAACAAATCTTAACAATATCAATGATGTAGCTAATATTCAAAATCGTTTCACCACAAATTTATAAGCTAAATATTAATTAAATGTCATTCATGAGTAAACGGACTTCATCTTATTAATCTTCTTCATATTATCCTGATGATCAGGATAATGCAAGGGTACGCGAGAAGTAGATCTGTGAAGGTTTTAAGATTAACACTTACACAAGAGCAACTGGGCAGATATGAAAAAAGCGCGATACATATTCTAATTCTTGTCGGAGAATGAGGCACATGAATGGATGGCATTCAAAGGCACACTATTGATATTGAATTACTAATATATGCGTGCTGAGCCAGATTTTGCAGAGAACTCAAGGCCCTAACGGCATTTTAGAAAGAGGCGCGCTCTAAGGTCATGAGAAGAGATACGCAAATAATGAATTAAAAGGGCCACTCAGCAGATGATTGCTTTCAATTAGGAAAATAGTTTCAAAAAGATCCTAGACCATCGAATTTATGTGGTTGCAATCACTTTTGTTTTAGTCTTCTTTAAACATTTAGACAAGTCGTGTTCATGGCTATTCACAGTTTTTGCGCCCTCTCGATTTAGTCTGATCGAAAATAAAAATTTTACCATAAAAAATTTCATGCTCGTGATGGGTACGGACAACGCAAGGAAGCAACGGAGCAGTAATTAAATTATCCGCTTTCACTAGATTTATCTGTATGGCCGCATGCATAAACGAGGCTACGTTAAGACATTTCTTTAGGAATAAAAGTTCAGAGTAAGATTTTAGAAGTTTTATTCTAAAGTAACTTCTTATGTTGTTCTGCCACTACCTTAGCACTTTGTGACAATGCCGAACATGCAGGTGAGAGTAAATAATCATAACCGAGATAATATAGCCTGCATTGTAGAATCGATTTAGATCATTTAGGCGATACTCTAAGCCCCAAGAACTTGACGAAATTCGCTTGTTGATTGATGTAGCTCTGCAGCTAAAGCCAAGTACAGGCATATTGGTCCGGAAACCATAGGCCGTGCAATAGGAATGTTTTTGCAGTTGGCGGCCCGCCCTTTTCGATGCTCTTGGCCTGTCGCCCAATTTCATGAATCTTCTCAGCAGTACGATGAGCGACTACAACAGTTGTTCGTTGCATAATGTGTGTGGACTACAAGCTGAGAAGGTGAATATTTACTCTGGGCTGGAGGAGATTATCCCAGCATAGTATAAGAGCGGAGCCGAAGCGCTGTACACAACAGCAGCACTGATGCTTAATGCATACGGATGCAGACTCGGCGGGAACAAAACATCAGCTGAGCATGCATCTAAAGTACTCGATAAAGTGCGAAAGGCATTCAGAAACCCATCGTCTGCCACATGTGCTTTTCGCGTGAAGTTTAGAGGCAGTTTGTATGCGATGATCAAACTACATCAGCCACATAACTTTTTGTATGCAGACAAGGCGGAGGTTATTCATTACTTGATGCGTCATTGCTTCAGTTATGCAGCGCAATCGAGCTTGGAGTTGCCCTGAACTTGCCAGAAATCGCTCTAGCCGCTTACTTAGAGCTTGTATTACGCTTTGTGGCTATCACAGCTCTTTCAAGTTCGGACTCCCTGCTTTGATAGCTCGTGTTTTAAGGCGTACCAAGAGATTGCCTCTGCCCAGTTTCAAAGACCTTACAAAAGCCCTTCATCATCTCACTGCTGAGCAAATACTCGTATATTTTGTACGTGAGCAAAGACATTTTGATGCTGCTACAAGGTCATAAAGGTAACAAGAGACTACTACGGCACCGGTGACAAGGCTGAACTTAAGTGTCCTGAAAAACGATTCGAAGCACCTGGCTATCGGGAAATAATAATTTCTAGAATATTGGTAGAGTATTCTAGAATTTTCAAGTATCTAAAGTTTAGTATGCAAAATTAAATTAAAGTTTCTATTTACCAAGCGGATCCGGTCGATACACTTAACTACATTACGCGGGGAGCTGGCGGACCTGCCAAGCGGGTCAAAGGAGCCGTCTAGAAACAGTCAGAATACGGGAATAAAGTAAAAGAAGATATGCTGATTGTTGCCACTAAAATTGTCAATAAGTTCAGCCAGTTAAAAGAGATTCAGTAGCAAAGAAGGCAAAGAAACAAGGACATGCACTGAACAAGTCGAACTCTATGCCTTCACATGGTCCGAGGAGAAATTGTCCAAGACCATTAAATTTCATTAGAAGAAAAGGCTCCAATGTGGTTTCGAGCGTTAATCGATGAAGAAATAAGAATCCTGCAAGACATTTATTTACATTTTAAGAGGAAAATTTAAACGACCAGAATAGGAATCCTTCAAGAGAAACCATAAGATGTTGTTAGCTGTGCCGCAGGAATCACTACTACAATGGGTCTATAAAATCTAAGAGCTATCATAGTCGAGAGTAAATGGCACGACTGGGTTGAAAGAAGCGTGTCGCACGTTAAGAATTTGTAAAAGTTTTAGCGGTAATTGTCGGATGATAAAGCATCGGGATGCTTCATAATCCAAAATTATTTATTTTATTAAACACCCATGTTCATAAATAATAAACGATTTACTTGTTGTTTTAGGGACGGGTCGGCGG
Source organism: Enteropsectra breve (assembly GCA_024243835.1). Lineage (NCBI taxonomy): Eukaryota > Fungi > Microsporidia > Enteropsectra > Enteropsectra breve. The sequence continues at coordinate 3,445 of JALPMN010000573.1, read as the reverse complement.
CACCATGTCTGTACGCAATGGGGGCCGCAGAACACTGTAATTATTCAGATGAGCAACGATAAACAATCGGATACCAATAGATCAATAAAAGGTGTCGATAAGACGACAACAATAATATCGTCTATTGCTTGAGAGCTTTCTCTCATGTAGCGGCATAAAACCTTAGTTAACTGCGGTAGTTCCAATTTTTACTAAATTAAAACTCGAATTTTGTAAGGTAAAGTATTTGATTAGTTTACACTAGCCGACAACGAGAAACATATTTGATAGAACGTCTAAAGATATAGAGGATGATCTAAACAGCAGAAGCATAAAAAAAGATGTCCAAAGGATGAACTTAACATATATGATTTGAATGAAACTAAACAAAGCTTGAAGGGGAAGCACTCTCAGATTAATAGGGCAAGAACTAAGTTTTTTAACAATTGGGAAACATTAAGCGTGAATATCAAGAAATGTTCGTAGAAAAGCATCGGAGAGGCTATCACGCAAAATTAAAATTTTTTTAAACAATGGACTAAGAGTATGAGCTTTGGAACGCGGATTAGCTGACAGACTTGATTTAAATGCGAAATTAAAATTAAAACAAACGATTGCTTGGAGATATCACTAGGTAATTAAAATCAGATAGAAGGAATAAGCTTCAGGGATGTAGATACTGACACTCAGATTCACTATTGCAAAAAGACTGGGATCAAATTTTAGATGTTTAGGAAACGAAGCATAGCAACGGAAAAGCCACGCAAGTGCCCTCCAGAAGATGAAAGAGTGAAAATATCAATAGAAAATAGAAGCCCACAAGAAACCCAAATGCTTTAATTGTCGAGAGTCCCATCACAAGAGCAATTGTTCAACATTGCTGGAAAGCACAAAAAATGAAATATCAAGCCATTGGAAAAAGAAGAATCTAATGATTGTCAGCACGAAGATTGATGATAGTCGCCCCAAAATTCCTTTTTAGTGAATAATGAGTTAGTATATGCGCCTGTAGATACCGGAGCTACAAGTAGCAATGTCGATGTAGACAAAAATACCTATTAAATTTTGTGCAGATTTAAACGTATTTTTGGTAACGAAAATAAATTTCTAAATGGCGATTGTTGTAGTCAGTAAAAGATACCGTTAAAACTTTATAAAAATTTTATCCCAAGCTTGCTCAACGTTTGTAATCCTGTCCATCAGGATAAGAGGAAGAAGGTGAATAAGATGAAGACCGTTTACTCATGAATGTTATTTAATTAAATTTTGGCTTTTATATTTGTGGTGAAACGATGTTTGCTATTAAACACGTTATTTATTTTGATTGGATAAGTTAATACTGATTGCTTTAGGAAGGAAGCCAGGTTCTGGACTACAACGTTCCATCATAAACGACGCTGATAACGAACCAACAAGCAACCAAGAAGCATTAAATTATTTAACATGCAACAGCAGCATCTTAGGGAACAACTCAGTCGAAAGTATTGATATTTTTGTAAAATCCTTTGATTTGGATTTAGCATTATATGATGACTCTGTTCCAAGTAACTTGTCAACCAGAAATTTTCCTTTTGTATGTTACTAACTACTGTAAATGAGCTATCAGCCGAGTGTTTGCATAAAAATATTGATGAAATCTATTGCCGTATGTGTATAGGCTTTTTGCACAAGAAGTCAATCGGCTATCTTAACAAAACCACATGGTGTCATCACTAACTGCTTTCTGGTAATTCTTGAGTATACAGCACATGGACTTAACGAAATCTGTGTTTCAATTCTGAATGATGCTTTTTCCAGATCCAGGATAGGGGAAATGCCATAAAGATCGTGCTATAGTTCATATTTATCGTCAGCATGCGGCTTATGCAATTTCGCGCATACTAAAATTTTAATTATTCTCCTCTTAAACGAAATCATGCTTAACGCTACTTTCCTGAGCGTATACTGTATTGTGCGCTTTTGGCACGAAAAATCCTGTAATATCGTTACTGTGATATTTATAAAGCCTACAAATAGAATGCACCTGTATTACTATGTATTTACAAAGCTGAGAAACGCCTCATAAATAGGTCTTCTGATGTAAAGGTTGTTTTCAAGAGCTGATTGCAACTATACTCATTTAGATTGTCTATGCACATTCTTGTCGTGCAGCGTTCATTTTGCAATAAGTAAGTTCTGAAGAATTTTTCTTTCACTGAAAGGTCTTTTGTCCAAGTATATTGTAAGCAGTGTGAAGTCAAAAGTAATGTCGTGATGCTTCGCATTGCACGCAAGCATTTACTTAAAATATATAATTGTCCCTGTTTTAGAGCAATGGTTTTTGTCAAGCAACGAATTCCAGAAGCATTTGAAATTTTTATCAATTTCAACGGAATAAGATACTATAAGCTCATGGTAGGCACTTTAAAGTGTGGTTGCATAGTCAAGGATCTTAAGTATGGCGGAGTTGCCGGGATTCCAGTTTACTGTGGGTTTGTTAGAACTTTCATGGGCAATAATGCTGTTTAAAAATTTTATCCCTGTCTTGCATTAAAAATTTATCGCGACAAGCCATACATAAAATGAAGAGCATAATTATACAGTCCGCGGGTAATGGGCTCACAGAAAAGCTGTTTATAATGCATGAAGGATTTTCAGCTAAATTAAAGGGTTATTGTCACGCCCAGAATGGCAAAAAATTGAGTTTAGTATAGGCTCGGTTTAGCTTGGAACACTGTATTAAGCAGAAAAGCCGTTATACTGTGTCGGCATTCTTGTATCAATTTAATTAACATATTTAGTAAATTGATAATGAACCCCAATGCCTGATGGCGAAGAAACAGAAATGATACAACAATTAAATATTTATGTATAGTAATTTTAGCAGGGAAAAAGGCGGGAAAGGTAGGGTAGATTGGTGTATACAAGTATATATTGTGACCTGAGACGCGCGAGTGAGTATATTTAGTATCTATGAAAGTATAAAGATACTTATCATATGCATATTCTTTTATATAGAGTGAATGTCTATTTCTAGGGTTATTTAAGCTTTTCGGCGGGAAAAAGGTAGTGTGTAGTTTATAGCACGATATAATGATGTAAGCATAATACTATCCAGGGCATGTTCTTGTAAGAGCATAATTTAAGATTTCTAGTCTTGTGATGCTCTGTTGCGCTGTTTCAATTTTTATTTTTATGCTTTAAATCTGATCTTTCCAGTGCCATATTTTTTCAGAAAAGCCATTTTTGTGACGGTATTGTTTAAACGAATATTATGAAACTCTCTAATCTTTCGATATCTTAAAATCATTGGCATGTTACCGATTATACTTTTTTGCATGCTGGTATCTGTCTCTGGCATGCTTTAGTCACTGTGCTGCGATCATCTCCGCCGAAAGACTTGTGCATGGCTGTCCCACAAAATTTTCAGGGCTCGGCTTTTTGTGGGCTGGGCGAAGAGACAGACTAAACGTCTTAAGCAAATGAA